>CATIWO010205808.1:0-11210 GCA_949673435.1 Macaranga tanarius
GTTATATAATTAAAAAATAAGCTTAAAAAATTATAAAATATTAAATAAAAAATAAAAATTTTATTTAAAAAATAAATCGGTTAACCGACCGAACCGAACCGAGTCGGTTCGGTTCATTTCAGTTTTTCTCTGGTTCGGTTCGATTTCGGTCAGAAGTATCCCTGGGTCGGTTTTGGTGGTTCTTTAACCGAACCGACCGAAACCGACCAATGCACACCCTTACCTATCATCATAAAACCAAACTCATTCATTCATGACACAATAACAACATTTAGTTTCCGACTGGAACCACCTTACATGCGCATTTCTCATAAGTGGTTACATATTGAGACTATTCGCCCGACTCAGTTCCAGTTCTCACAACTTCACATCCTCACATATAAATTTCGGGTAGCTATTCACCTGTCTCAGCTTACCCATCTCACATTTCATCTTTTGCATATGTGACCACTACTGGAACTATTCGCCCGGTTCAGTTCTAGATTTTACATTCAGTGAAGGCTATCCGCCCAGCTCAGCCTCAATATCACACATATTTCTCACCATTTCTCATCATCATTTCAACAATCTATATAGGCATGCACAATTAACATTTAATAAACATGCCTTACTACACATCACATTTAATAGCCATAATTCATATATTCAATTCACAACACATCACATATCTTGCTCAATTCATTCATAGCATTATATTTCTTCTATTCAAAAGAATCAATATCTATATGGTTACATTAATAATTACTTACTCAAGGTGCTTTAAATCCTTTAAAAATAAAAGCTCTCCTATTGATTTGCATCACCTCTATCCTTATCAATTCCTACACATAATTCATACATCAATATCACATAGCAAGCATGACACTAGCACTTAAATGTAACTACATACCCTAAGTTTAATGTGCCCCAAAGTAGCCTACATAAGACAAAAAATCATAAAATTCATATTGAGGCTAGCCAAATGAGTTTATAATAAATTACAATTAGAATTTTTCGATTCGGACATGCATAGAATTAAATATGCATTTTTGACTAAATCCGGGCAAAACAGAGTTGCCAACATGAGCATAAAAATGTTAAGCTGTGCCAGTCACTCTTAACAGCAAAAATAGCTTTAGACTAAAACGTAAGAGTTGTAGAGGACACTCTGAAGTTTCCATAACATCCAACCTTGCTCAAATCAGAACTCTACAACTCCCAATATAATTAAAAAACAAAACTGAAAAATAGGGTATACAGAACCCGAGACATGCAACCAAGGAAAACTCAACTACAACCCATAAAAACATAATTAAATCTTACCAAATGGGACTTTAATGTATATGGGACCTCCCAAAGCTTCCTAAGGCATAAGATTGCTAGCTAGAGCAAGATCAAAATCTCACCAAAAATCCTCCAAGAACCTCTTTTCTTCTTCTCTACACTTTCTCTACTTAACACTCCCATACAAACACATATATACACTTAATAACTCTCACCAATCAAAATGCTCCAAATGCCCCCTCAAAAGCCTTCCTATTATTAAATACCCCAACTAACTAATAAATGCATATTTATCATATAATCAACCAATATAATAATACTCAAATTAATATATACATAACACCACCAATCTCTACACACCCTTAAGGGACTAGAATAATTACCCAAAAATTCACAACTTTCTCATTTGACAATTAAGTCCAAACTTATCTTACAATTATACCCTTCTCTACCAATATGCACATGCCAAACTTAAATGCAACTCATAACTCCACTCCACATATTAAGAAATTACTATGCATGCATAGTGCACCTAAAATGCGAGTATTACAATTCTTCCTTCCTTATAAAAATTTCATCCTCAAAATTTAGCTACTCACCACTTCCACTTCCAGAAAATAAATATGGATACTTCTGTCTCATCTGATCCTCCACTTCCCATATTACTTTTTTTGGAGAATGATAGCTCCATTTGACCTTCACTATGGGTATTTTTTTATTCCTCAACTTCTTCACCTTCCGATCTAGAATTTTCACTAGTTCTTCCACATAAGTTAATGTCTTAGAAACTTCTATCTCCAGCTCATGCACGATATGACTTGGGTCGAATTGATATCTCCATAGCATTGACACATGAAATACATTGTGAATCGATGATAATTCCACTAGTAGTGCCAATCTATACGCTAGTGGTCCGATTCTTTCCATAATTTCATAAGGTCCAATGTACCTCGGACTCAATTTTCCTTGTCTACCGAATCTTAAAACCCTTTTCTATGGCGACGCCTTTAAAAAGACCTTCTCTCATACTTGATACTCCATTTCTCTTCGATGTTGGTCTACATAACTCTTTTGTCGATCTTGTGCCGCTTTAAGATTTTTCTTCACTATTTGTATTTTGTCCACTGTTTCTTGAATCAATTCCAGACCTTCTAATTGTCTTTGTCTTCAACATCTTAATATACAAGACTTTGACATTTTCTCCCGTACAAATCTTCGTACGGAGCCATTTCGATGCTTGTGTGATAACCGTTATTATAAGCAAACTTGATCAACGGTAAATGATCATCCCAATTGCCTTTAAACTCAAGTACATAAGCTCTCATTATGTCTTCAAGTGTCTAAATTGTCCTTTCAGATTGCCCGCCTGTTTGAGGATGAAAAGCCGTGATGAAATGCAATTTCATTCCCAAAGCTTGTTCCAAACTTTTCCAAAAATGTGAAGTAATTTCTTAACATGTGGCATAGAGTCTTGAGTGGTATTTAAGAGGGGCATATGCATTTGGTAGAGAGGGGTCTAATTGTAAGATAAGTTTGGACCTTTTTGTTCAAATAGAAAGTTGAGGATTTTTATGTAATAATCCAAATCCCTTAGGGGTGTGTAGAGATGAATTGTGATATTTGTTATATATATATATATATATATATATATTGGTGTAGTAAGGGATAAATAGGCATTTATGAGTTTGTTGGGTATTTAATAATAGAAAGACTTGGGTGGGGCAATTGGCAATTTTTAATTGGTGGGAGTTTAAGTGTATATGTGTGTTGTGTGTGAGTTGAGAGTGTGGAGATTGGTAGAGTGGTGGAAGAAGAGACTGTTCTTGATTGCCTTGGGAGATTTGATTATTTTCTACTCATTTAACATCAATTTGGGAAGTTTTAGAAGGTCTAGAAGAATTTGGGAGCTTCAATTTAGTAAGTTTTGTATTTAATTTGGTTTATTGAAGTTAGGTTTTGAATGTTGATTTTTGGATTCTGTATGCCTTGTTTATCATTCATTTTTTTTAGTCATATCTAGAGTTGTAGACCTCTGATTTAAGCAAGCTTTAATGTTCTGGAAACCTCAGAGTGTCTAATACAACTCTTATATTTTTAAACCAAATTTTATTGTTTAGGGTAACTGGTACACCTTGACATTTTCATGCTCAGGTGGCAACTCTGTTTTGCCCAATTTTAGTCAAAAATACATATTTAATTCTATGCATGCCCAAATTAAGAAATTCAAATTGAATTTATTGTAGACTCATTTAGCTAGCTTCAGTAGCAATTTCATGATTTTTGGAATTTTTTAGATTACATTGGTGCATATTGAACTTAGAGTATGGAATGACTCCTAGTTGCACTTAGTTGCATTTAAGTGCAATAGTCTTGTTTGCTTTATATATTGATGTGTGAATGTTGTGTAGGCCTTAATAAGGATAAAAGTGGTGCAAATCAATAGGAGAGCTTCTATTTTGAAGGAGTAGAAGCATTTATGTATGTAATTATTGATATAACAATATGTATATTGGTTCTTTTAAATATATGAAATGTAATGCTATGCATGAATTGGCATGAATTGTGATATGGTGTGAATTGAGTATATGAATGGGTAAATTAATGATTGGTGATTTGTGTATGATATGGTTATTGACATGTGTTGTGTATGGGTTGAGAAGTAAGAAAAGAATATTGACATGTAAATTATGTTGAAATGTGAAATAAACATATGTTGTGAATTGAATGAACGTTGGTAAGGTAAATGTGTGATAGTGAGGCTGAGACGGGCGTATAGCCTTCACTATGTGTGAAATCTGGAACTGAGCCAGATGAATAGTTCCAGTAGTGGTCACATGAAAAATATAATATTGTTTGATGGGTAAGCTGAATCGGGCGAATAGCTACCCGAAATTATAAGTGAGGATGTGAGGTTGTGAGACTGGGACTGAGCCTGGCGGATAGTCTCAATATGTGACCACTTATGAGAAATACGCATGTGAGGTGGTTCCGGCCGGAAACCAAATTATTGTGATATGAATGAATGAGATTTGGTGTTATGTGATTGTTATTTTTATGCATACATACATATACTAAGAGTGATTGATACATGAGTTAAGTTCGTATATTTTGCATGTATGTTTGGTATGTGTAGAATCTTGATTGTTAAGCAATTAATATATATATATATCACTTAATTAGTTCTTGAGAAGTGATATATATATTGTTATATTAGTAAGTACTTATTGAGTCGCAAGCTCACCCCCTTTGCAAATATTTTTTAGGAAATAGTTAGCTAAAGTTAGGAGCTTGGATAAAAGTTTGTGTGGCAAGGACCTTGTGGAGGTTGAGGTGTGTTTTGGCAATCCATCCTCCATCTTCATCATCATGCACCATTGAATATCATTTTGGTTGAATTGATGAACATTTGATTATGTAAAGGTTGTAAATGTGTTGCATTAAGATTATGTTATGAAGTATGTAAGCAAATGTTGTTTGTAAAGAGATTGAATATGTGTTATATAAATGGTGGTGAAAGATGTATTAAGTTTAAAATGAGCTGTATATTTGAAAGTGATGTTATAAAGCACTTGTTAATATATTTTGAACATGGTTTAATGTATGTATATATCTATTTGTGATGTTTTAGATGTTTGGTGTGGATTAGGGTGTTTAGAATTTGTTGTTGTAGCTTGATTTGAGTTTAAGTCTTGTGTTTAGACATCACAATCTATTTCAAGGGAATTTTAGTCAATTAATATAAATGAATTCAGCCCATGTGTCTTCATGAAATTCATAGCCTTCTGAGTTAGCTTTCCATAACTTTTTGAATCATTTGATTCCGAGTACTATAGAGGGAGTTATAGCTAAAAGAGTGTGATATGGTCCGCAGGTCATGTGCCAAGTGCAGACTTTCAGGTACGGCCATGCTGTCCCAGAGAAAAATTGGCTAGAATTAGGCATGGCCGTGCCAAATTCTTGCACGGCCATGCATGCCCCTTACGCGGCCATGCCATAAAGTGGCGCGGCCTTGCAACAATCGTGCGCAGTACTTGTAGGCTTGTAGTATTTTGACCATAACTTGAGCTACAAACCTCCAAATAAGGTGTGGTTTGATTCTATGGAAATATTAAAGAGTCCTTTATAACTTTTATGTTTTAATAATTTCCAAAATCTATCTATAAAATAGTAAAAAATGGCCGGATATTTTATTGCTCACATTGATTTGCAATTTGCCATGCATGACCTTTAAGTGTTTAAAACCTCATAACTAATTTTGTACATTTCCAAATTGTGTGATTCAAATTGGAAATGAAACTAGACTCATAAATAAAGAGTTTTTAATGGTTTGTAAATGAATTTTACAACTTGGTTTTTATATATTGATATAAAACTTTATACTCCATTAGTTTTAATATACATTTGTATAAGTATGTGTTTTGTGGTTGGATTTGATATTGTTGTACATTGAATACTATGTGATTTGTGTGATGAGGATGAAGGTGCATGGCATGTAGTTTTGTTCTTAAAAGAATTTTTTTTCTTTTTTATTGGAACACGTGTTGTGATGGGTTTGAGGCCACGTGTTACGGGTCTCACATTTAGTGGTATCAGAGTGGGAATTAGATTCCCTTAGGACTCGAGCATATCCTGCATTCATATCATATCATGCATAAGCTTGAGATAATATATAGTTGATATATATTGTATATCTCAGGATGGAAGAACACCAAGCACCTCTGATCGGTCTGGAAGAGTCGTCCGAGTCTGTCTATAGGTTAGATCCTATGCATGAACTAGGTGAACAAGCCCACTCACAACCACCACCTCTACAAGCACCTATGCCACCCTTCATATAAGAGTTTGTGCAAGCGATTAGGGACATGGCTCAAAGACTGAATGAGAGCACCTTGGATGAAAACTTTGAGAAGACTAGGAAGCAAGGTGCCAAGGTTTTTATTAGAACCACAGACCCTATGGTAGCTGAAGAGTGGTTGAGAAGTACTGAGAGAGTGATTGATCGGTTTGAATGTACCACTGAAAAGTGAGTAAGCTATACAACATCATTATTTGAATAAGATGCCTTGGATTGGTGGGACACTGTGCTGGAAAGCAAGAATGCACCAATGATGGTCACTTGGGCAGTATTTTTGCAAGCATTCACCGATAAATATATACTGGCGTTGTACAAAGAAAAGAAAAAGCTTGAGTTTCTAAACTTGAAGCAAGAGGACTTATCGGTAGCCAACTATGAAGTTCATTTTGTACGCCTATCCAAGTATGCACCTGAAGAGGTAGCTACGGATGAGTTGAAGAGGAACAAATTTGAGAGAGGGTTAAACTTGGAGATCTGAGAGAAAATCATGGTGAAGACATCTATATACAGGGAGTTGTTAGAAATAGCCATCCGAGCAGAAGAACTCATTCTAGAAAGGAATGAGTTGGAAACTAAAAAGAAGAAGACTATCAGCGGGTTTACTTCTCCTTCATTTAGAACCGATAGAGGATCATCCTTCCGAAGTCCTAGTTTCTAACAAAGTAGCTTTAGAGGGCGAGGAATAAGCTGGCCTACTTAATCAATAAGGAGTAGTTCCGGTAGAGAATTTGGAAGATTTGAAAATATAAGGGATGGAGGAAGAGGTAGATCCATGAGCAGTGTGTCTGCCTCTACTTGTAACAAGTGTGGAAGATTCCATTCTGGAGAATGCTGGGGCTCTAGAATGATTGTGTGCTATTATTACAGTCGACCCGGACATATCATCAGAGATTGTCCAGCGAGAAAGAATATTGAGGGACCCCAGATGATGGGACAAAGTAGTGCAGGTGAGAATACTCTTCAGATTGGTAGAGGAAGAGGAAGAGGAAGAGGGAATGAAGCTAGTACTTTTACACCAATGGGATCAATTGGGCAAACACAAGGTCAAGCTAGGGTGTATGCCATCACGAGATAAGAAGCTCCAACTGCACCAAATGTTGTCACCGGTATATTTATAATCCTTTATCATGAAGCATTTGTTTTAGTAGATCCTAGTTCTACATGCTCCTTTATAGCTTATGAGTTTGCATTGAAGAGTCATAGCACCATCGAAGCATTAGGATATAACATGTGTGTATCTATGCCTGCTAGGAGTACGGTGATAGTTAACATGGTAATTAGAGGTTGTCCTATAGAAATAGAGGGTAGGACTTTATATGCTGACTTGGTGGTGATAAATTTAGAAGAATTTGATGTTATACTGGGAATGAATTGGCTATCCAAGCATCATGCGGTGGTGAATGATATCAGTCAAATTAAATTACCTAGTCTCTAAGACTAAGTATAGAGCAAGTAGGTTATCGAACACTCGGGAATTTAGAACAATTTTATATTAATCGGATAGATACTTAGATGGATAGGCAAAATATTATAATAAAAGATATTAAATTATTCTAACTAATTCTAAAGTTACTAAATAATTATAAACTATACTAATTAATCTAAATATACTAACAACAAATTCAAGTAGTGTTTATTAGAACCACAATTCAAAATTAATTAAGAACTATAAAGAAATAAATAAATGATTACATGCAATGATTATAAACATGGTATAAGGCATAAATGCAACTCTCGTTGTCAAATAAACTTAAAGTCCTTAAAAGCAACTCTCATTGTCAATCAAGGGTAATTTCATTTAGAGTCCACAAGCATTCTCATGTCATTGTAGAGATAAACAAAATCCATATTATTACTATACAAGGCTTATAATTTTTATTAAGTAGAAATCCTTGTCTCCAAGTGATTTCATTGCCTTTATAGAGTCCAATTATATATCCACCAAAATGCACCAACTCTCATTGTGTACATATTTTATTAAAATATCATATATGATGATCAACCATACACAATACATTCAAACTCATAATTGAATTCAAACCATCCACATAACATATAAAAAAAAGTTAATTCATTAATTCATTCTTCCTTGCAATTCTAACAAACAATGGCCTAGCCAAGATACATGGTAAACATAATTAAAATAACAACAAGAAGGAAAATAAAATACAAAGTACTAAGATAGAAAGATAGAACTTTGAATGTAGATAGCCTTCTTGAAGATTTCTTGACTTGCTTTGAATGCTCTTCACATGAATATTGAATTGCACTACTAATCTAGAAATATATTACTAACACTTTTAATAGATAACAAATACTTTCTGATGTGTTTTTTTTTGTCTAAATGGCTATTCTATCTTCTATATCTAAAAATACAGCCAACACATATATTTTATAGGTCTTAGGAAGAGTTATAAGTGACTAAAATTCGTATACATTTGGAAAGGCACCATTTGATATGAAAAGTCACTACCCTATGCAGATGCAGTAAATTCAAGGGCATTTTCATCCATTTGATTTACGTTATTTGCAGATAGTGTCTTCATGAGAGTTGTAGATCTTTGAGTTAGTTTCCAATGCAACTTAAATTACCCAATTTGGAGGTCTATAGAGGAAATTATGGCTAAAATACGAAAACTGTGCAAAGTAAAGAGTTGTGTCCCTTAAGACTCGACACCATCGTGCCGAGGCTTCTGTCACAAGTCGGCACGCTGTGCCGACTCGGCACAGGTTTGCCAAATGCTCCCTTTGGTCCTTCTTAGCTTTTCTTCATTCCAAAGCACTCCAATGCTCTCCTAAGCTTCTTTAATCACAAAATTAGCATAAAATGACCTATAAAACATATAAACAAGATAAAAGGCATAAAAGCACAAGAACTAATATAAAAATACAATAGATAATTAAAATGTAAATATAAAAATAAATAAAAGACAATAAAATGCTCCTAAATAACCATGCTAGCTTGCATACTATCAGTAGTCATACATGGGAGGGAACGAGTGACATCAGCGCACATGTGGGTATAAATCAAGCCACGTATACGGATTCTGTTATAGATAACAGTGTAGGACTAATGGTTAGAATTTTAAATTCTTGCTAAACTTAATCGTAAAAAATTAATGTTATAGGACTTAATTGAAAATCGGGTATAACTTATAGGACTGCAATTGTTGTTATTCCTTTATATTTTTCGCCACCGTTATATTTGAGAACACCAGATTGTTTGAAATTTTTTTTGTTAGAATAGTATTTTTGAAAGAAAATTGTATTTTTGATATTTTTTCCGTTGTTCGGTTATTGTTAAAAAAAATCCCTTTTATTTAACTATTCATTAAGTGATCAATATTTTTAGTGTTAGAAGTGGATCCTTTGAAGTTTATTATTATTTATTTATTTTTTCAATTTCACTCTGAAATGCATAATATTTTATTAAAATTATTATTATTATTATTATTATTATAGACATGTTTTATAAAAAAATAAAAATATAATTTATCTATAATTAATAATTATATTGTAACATCTATAATTTAAATATTTATTTGTTGTATCTACATTTATGTATCATAGGGCGTTAAATTTGATTTTGATGAAATGTTATGCATTTAAGGGTGTGGTTGAGAAAAAAATGAAAAAAAAAAATTGAGGACACTCCCCTTTAGGGTTTTACACTTAATATAAATAAGTGATAAATGTCCTACTTTGTTACAAAAATTTTTGTTAGTCACTCATTTATAAACCCAATGTAACACACAAAATAAAAAAATAAAAAAAGGTAATGTGTGCAATAATTGGATATTGTAATTTTTCATTTGTTCAATTGATACAAAAATTTTGAATTTTTTCAATGTTTTGCGATTTTGTCCCGTTTTTAGTTTTGGTAAAAATATTGTTGTGGATACATGGTCCGGCCCGGCCCGCGAGGCAAAAAGTCCAATGATTAAGGTTTGTAATTAAACCCAATTTGCCAAAGGATTGGATTCAAACCCACTTGTAAGAGAGAACCCACAATCGTGACAAGCCCAAATACTCAGCCCAACCGATAAACTAGTACCTTCAGCTCAAACCAGATAAAGCCCATTAAAAGCCCACATTCCGAAAATGAGGCGCACACATCCTTGTCATAGAGGCGCACGCCTCTTTAATGTAAAGGCGAACGCCTTTGTCAGCAGAGACACACGCCTCTTTGACACTTGTAGCAAAAAAATAATAAGTAACAGAATGTGGATCGCTCCACGTTCTGTAACGTTGCATTAACTCCCAACGTGGGGAGTTAATGAGGGGAAAAGCTTCAGGCCATGTTAAAAGAGGGGAGGAAGGTAGGTTGAAGGGGGATTTTGTTTTGGTCTGGGAAGAGGGAGAAAAAAAAAGAAAAATGAGAGAAACACCAGAAAGAGAAAAGGAAACAAGGGTCTGAATCCAACATAGAGGCAAGAAGTGGTGATCTGAAACCTGTCTGAGGGTCAAACAATTTCAACAACAAGCTTCACAGTAACTTTTTTATTCCTTTTTTTTTAAAGTTATTTTCTTTCTTCCTTGTTTGATTTTTACTTTGATTATCTGGTATTTTATTTGTCATAGTGCATGATTTAATATTAGTGCTTTGATTTAACTCATTTATGAATATTGGCTATCGGTTAAAACCATCATTTATGCTATTTTAAAAATCTGTCGATGTGAATTTTACCTCTATCTAAAACCAGAGGGCGTGCGTCTGTTCGATGAGATGCATGCCCCAGTATATAGAGGCGCACGCCTCTACAGTTTTGTTTTTTTGAATTTTTGACCGTTAGTAAAGTATGCATCTGTATTCATAGGCATGCGCCTCTCTCTAGAGAAACGCACGCCTATGTAACGTAGAGGCGCACGCCTCTGTTTTTCAGAATAATATTCTTTTTATTTCATTCTTTTGCTTAGTTTATGCCCATTGAATGATTTAATTTCGTGTTGTAGTGCCTTTAATTTATGGTTTGTTATTTTCATTAACTTTAAAATGTTCATTTTATTTATTGCCATTTGCAATATTTAATAGTTTATTTTTACTGGCTTTGTTTATTTATATTTGGACAAAAGGTTGTAATCATTTCTCCTC
>CATIWO010205848.1:0-12772 GCA_949673435.1 Macaranga tanarius
ATTCAGGTAAGTGCTGGGGTCCTAAGCGAATAATACGTTATAATTGTAGAAACTGGGTCAATTTGTTAAAGATTGTCTATTAACAAGAAGTACTGAAAGATCATAACCAATTGAGTTAAGTAATACAAATGGGAAAAATAGTGATAAGGATTTTGTTTAGAATAATTACCTCTTATGAAATGTGTGAACTTAAGATTTATGGAGTTGAAGAAGGATTAATATTATTTTGGGAATAAATTGGGTATGGAACTATCATGATATTATAACTTATTGTGTAAAAAGATAGTTATTCATAATCGGGAGTAGAGAACATAGAGATAGTAGGTGAAGAAAAAAACTGTATATGTTTGATGATTCTAGTTGCGATTACTTCATATGTGATTTAAAATAAGCAAGAAGTCTATTTAATTGATGTTGAAGAGTTAATGAAGATTAATACGAGAAGAATGGGTGAATTTATAATTATAGAATTTTCTAAGGTGTTTTAGATAAACTATGGCAATTGTTCAGTATTGAAAGGTAGATTTAGAATTAGATTATACGAAGATCACATCAGTATTGACTGCTTTATAAAGAATAACATCATGGGACTTGAAAGAGGTTAAAGAGGATAAATTGATGGATTAAATAGTACATAATGATGGCACTAATTCCATTTATATTGAATAAGAATGATGAGAAATAATTAAGTATTGATTATGAATTATTGAGCTACATTCTGATGAAGACTAATTGTGTATCACTTATTATTATGAAGTGAGAATTTGTTTGAATCATGGAAAAATGATACAGTGTTTTGGGAAGAATGAATTTGAGAAATCAAATATTAGTAATTTTGGACAGTAGAATATTCTCTTACTGAAACAATACTTGGAATTTGGTATGAATATCATAAATTTCAGATTTATATCATTGGAAGCAATTAATACATTAGTCATGATTATGATGTTTATGAATCATATTTTTTTAATAGTATTTGAATCAGTTGTGACTATTTTATTTAAAAATATTTTTATTTATCAGATAAAGAAAAATATGGCAAGTATTCCTGAATAGTCTTGGCAGGGAAAGACAGTTGTGTAATAATTTAGTAAATTAATTGAGAGTGTTGGAATTATTTTTCCTTTAGTAGGAATTATGAAGGGAGTGAATTGAAATTTGCTAACAAATCCATTTCAAGGCTACAAGACAAAGGACAAAATATGTGTGAATACAAGAGGAAGAATAATAGTTTGTATATTTGGACAATCATGATTGTATGAAGAAACTTCTTCGACTTATGATCTAGACCTCTTTGTTAGTATTTATACTTAGGAGTTGAAAGACATTAATTATGAGGAATAATAGAAGTTGAAACCTGTTTCCACCTAGGAAGAATAGAGTCCAGGTAATAAAGATATCATGAGTTTTAAAATTCTTATTATGGGTGGTCAACAAGGAAAGCAACATGGAAGTATTGACGTATGGAAATAGTATATCAGTCTTTATAGAAGTTACAACCATCAACAGTATTAAAATGGACTCATAGTGCCAATTCTTGTAGAAAATTAGAATTTATGAGATTTGTGTACATGTTTTTATTTCAAATCAAATTATAACTAGTGGATTAAATTAGATGAATTAGAGTGGAAATGAAATGTGTTATATATGATTTCGATGTGTGGTTTGTATAGGAGTTAATAAGAGCAAGGTAGAACTCTCATTTGTTGAGATAGTGAATATTTTAGTAAGTAAATATTAAATATTATGAATGAGATATAAGAGATGATTAATGTTGTTCATAGAATATTAATAATGTTTGATGTATTAAAAATGGCATATGAGTGTTATGTTTGTATAAAATGCTAAGTGAATATAACATAAGCTTGACCTTATTCTTATGATATCCATGTTAAGATATGTTGTGATGTGGATGTATGATGGTAAATTATTTAGTTATATGTTCTGTATATGTTTGGTATATTTTTAAAAAATATTTGGTATACATTATTGCATATGGAAGAAGATTGAAAATATTCAATATGATGAATATGTCGATTGGCTATTTGACCATCGGCCATGTGAAATGTTGATAAGTTGATTGGCTATGTGTCCATCAACAAGACAAATAATACCAAACAATAAGAATGAGATGTGAGAGTGTGGATTTTTGCATTTATGTGAAGTATGGTGAGATGTTATCCCTATTATTGAATATATGAAACATTAAATATTATATTGATATAAAAGATTTGTATGATAAGTATTAAATTGCTTATTGATTATATTTATATTCTTCTAGTATAGGATTGGTGATTGAAGATGTTAAAGACGATGTAATGTATCATATTAGGTGACTATACGAATATTAAATGATAAGGGAATATAGATATAATTTGAGATTATGTTGAGAATGAGATTAATGGTATGAAAGAGTTATGGAGACTATGAAAGGATGAATATAATATTTGAGACTCGTAATTGATTGAATACTATACAATTGTGAATAAATTAAATTGATCATGTTAAGTATGTTTTGAAGTGTCTCTGAGTTTCTTTGGGATTCATTAGAGTGTGGGAAATTAGGCATAGTTTCGAGAAGGCTAAGAAGGAAATTTTAGGATTTGGAAGGTAAGGAAAAATTACTTCTGAGATACGTAGGACAATATAAAATTGTAGGAAGGGTAGACCGTTGACATATAAATTGGAATTTGCCAAGGAAATTTTTGTCTAATCGTGATGTATTCCATGTGTTTATATTGAGACGATATAGATCGGATACTAGTCTTGTAATACAAAAGCCTGAGATAGAGATTTTTTTTAAGATTAACGTATGTGGAAGAATCGATAGAAATTTTAGATCAAAAAATGAAGTGATTGAGGAATAAATGGTTGAGGAATAAAGAAATTCCAATAGTAAAGGTGAGGTGAAGTTATTATTCACCTAAAGAAGCAACATGGAAAGTAGAATAACTAACGGAGTAGAAATACCTATATTTGCTCTTGAAAAATGATGAGTAATTAATTTCGAGGATGAAATTTTCTTTAAGGAGGGGAGAAATATAACACCCGCCTTTTTCATACATAATCATGATGTATGTGTTACATTTTATTGCATATGCGATAGTGGACCTAGTATAAATTGAACTTGAGCATGTGGTTGTAGAGAGGGACCAAATTGAAAGGTAAGTTTGAAGTTAGTTGTAGCAATATAAAGTTATGGGGGTATTGTGTAACATGTCTATTTCATTAAGGAGTTAGTTAGTTATTTGTGATGATATTTGGGTATATTTAATTAATAGATATTATTATTGTTTTTTTTAATTATTATTGTTATGGGTTATTAGGGGATAAATATTCATTTATTATGTAATGATTAAGAGGAGACTTTGGGAGCTAAATAGAGGAGTTTGATTGGTTGGTTAATTATATGTATATTTAATTGTTTATATATGTGTGTGTGAGTGGTAAGTATAGAGAATTTTGAAAGGAAAAAGAAGAGTGAGCTTGAGAGGGATTTTTGGAGAATTTGGGAGCTAATTCAAGTGAGCAAAGCATTGTCTTAGGAAGCCTTAAAGGATCTTTTATACATTGAAGCATCATTTAGTGAGTTTTCTTGTATTTTTTATTGGTTTGATTTAAATTTTTCTTAGTTGAATTTCGGGTCTAAATTACTCTGTTTTTCAGTCCTTTTATTCTTGTCATAACCTTGGCTATAAAGCTCTGATTTGAGCAAAGTTAGACTTTCTAGAAACTTCAGAGAGTCCTCTTCAACTTTGGTGTTTTGAGTTTTAGTTGATTTCATTGTTTAGAGGACTAATTAGGGCTGGACATTTCAGTTCTCATGTTGATGCTCTATTTTAGTCTAATAGATTCTAAAATCCATAATTAATTCCACACATATCTTAATTGAGTGATTCCAATTAGAATTTACTATAGACATATAACCCTAGCTTTGGTAGTAATTTGGGGCTGATTGGACTTGTGTATGTATATCTAAGTCATATTGAATTGTGAGCAATTAGTGGCTCTTTTATGAGTTAAGGTTGAATTATATATATTAATTATTGGAATTGTAATATAATGATATGTAGGAGTTGGAAGAGGTAGGGGAGACCCTACTCAATAGGGGGAGCTCTACTTGATAAGGAGTTGAAAGCTTTTTGGTAAGTAATTGTTAATACAATACTTACATATATTTACTCTCATGTAACTATAGTTATTTGATTATGTTGATGTATATGTGCCATCAAGGTGGCAAGATTGATGAATGTATGTTTATATTGATGTGAGAAGGAATTATGAATATATGTATAAATATTTTGGTTATGAGACCATTAAATGGTCGATTGAGCATGTGTGATGAATATTGGCACCTTGTGTGCAAGCTACTTGTGATAGTAAGGTGATACGAATAATGTTGTGAGTTTGATGAAAATGCATGCATAATGTATTCTTGAGAAATGATTGATTATGTATGCATATGGCATAATGTGAGGAACATGAGGAAAGTGTATGTGTGTGGAGATTGAGCTCCATGATCTAAGACTGAGCTGGGCAAAGAGTCTCAAATGTGGCCATTCATATGAAATATCTATATACATGTGAGATTTGAGACTGAACTGGGCAGAGAGTCTCAGGAATGGCCACGGATATGTAAAAAGGAATGAATAAAGAAAAAGTGAGGTTTATATATGAAATATGTGAGATGTGTGTGGACAACTAACTTGCATAAACATACATGCATTTCATAATGAATACATATGTTTGTGATGAATGGGATTGAATGTAAGTGGAATGTGTGAATTATAGTTGTGGTTTCTTGAATTAGTGTGTTTTATATATATATATATTGCACCAATAGATGTTATGAATGATTGATATTATGTGTTAATGGATGTTTTAATGTGGATTAGTGTGTTTAGAATGTATTGTTGTGGCTTGAATTGAGTTATATTCAAGTGTATGAAGGATTGTTATGCTTTGATGAAGAGTCAAGGGCATTTTCGTCAATCCATATAAATAAATTAAGTCCAGGTGTCTTTATGAAAGTTGTAGTCCTCTGAAATAGTTTCCATAGCCTCTTGAATCAATTGAATCTGAGTTCTATAGAGGGAGTTATGGCCGAAAGAGTACGACGTGGTCCGAAGGGTCGAGTCAGGTTAAGTCTCCTGGCACCTGTGCTAACTCGGCACGAGTGTGCTGAGTCGTGACTGTGAACGAGTCAGCCCTTCTTTAGCACATTTTTATCTTCATATTTTGATCATAACTTGAGCTATAGAGTTCCAAATGATGCGTAATTTAATGCAACAAGAACTTTAAAGAGTCTTCTACAACTTTTATGTTTTGAGTTGGAGTTGAATCTATCTTTAAGATTCTTTAATTGAGCTTGACATTATAGTGCTCACTTACTCCTTTGTCATTTGGACTTCCGTACACAGTCTAAATGTTAAGTTCTTATATTTCTATGTGTAGAAATGTTATTTATATATTCGTCTTAATTAGTTCTTGAGGAGTACTATATGTTTGATTATATTATCAATTGCTTATTGAGTCACAAGTTCATTCCTTTGCAAATTGTGGTTTTCAGGCAATAGATAGATTACTTGATGTGTTTGTTGATTAGAGCTTGAGGGTGTCTTTCTTGGAAGCTCGGGTAGGTCAAAGTAAGTTTGGTGTCAACATCTCCATCCACATGAGCATTCATCACCATAACATATGGATATGTTGTAATTAAGTATATTGTGTATACTATAAACATCATGTAAAAGTTGTATAAGTATTTTCAATGTATCAAATAAAAGTTTTATGTATATATATACACTTATATTTTATAAGATTTTTAGCATTGTCACGTGTATGATTTATAATTGGACACTTGTATATGGTAACTGGAGGGTGTCATATAGCCGCTCTCTGTTCTCTTTTCTCTCTTAGTTTTTCTTCAAAAAGAACTATTATTTTTTGTCACCGCCGATCATCTTTTAGACTGTGGTGGTCCCTTAATATCTCTTTCTATTTTATTTTATTTTTTTACATTCAATAAATATAAATATTTGATCTATTTATTCTATAATATATATTTTTTTGTGAAAATTTTGAATCTTTCTTTATGAAATTTTTACCTTTTATAGGATTTGATTCATTTATGAACTTTGATTTCTCCATTTCGTGAAAATTATATTATTTTTTTTATAATCAGACTCATTCAAAGACTACAAAATTGATTTATAGCTAATTAAAGTCATTGAATGGAGCGTACGGATCGCCGAGTTACAAATCAAAAAAAAAAAAAAAATCTGTCAATACAATTGAAGACTAGCAACCAGAAATTTGACAATAGTGAGACTTTATTTTGGTATTTTTTGATTGTAGTCTTATTTCAATTACCTTTTTATCAAGATGTACTTTTAGTTTTTCATGAATGAATAATTCATTTTTTTTCAAAAAAATATATATTATTATTATTTTTAAATTTAATCATAATCTTATCCTACAATTTTTTTATTATATATATATATATATATATAAATTGGACTTTTTGGGCTATGGGCTTAAAACTCGGGCTAAGAGACCTAAAAAACAGACATAGATTTGGACTGAAATTTTGACCTTAGGCCAACTTGTATTGCTACCTTTTCAGAATATCAATTCCTTCGAATTTTAGAATCATCATCGAGTTTTCAATACAACCTTCAGCATCATTAAAATTGAGGTGTTAACAGTTATTTTAAATAATTTTTTTATTAGTTAACTATTAAAATTAATTTTTTTTTAATTTACAGAACTTAATTGTAAAAATCTTTTAAGAAAATGTATAATACAATATATTTTTTTTAAAAAAAAAAAAAAAAGGTAAAGCATCACAAATATTCTAAATCAAATAAAAATTTTCAAAAATATGATGGCTTTTGTTTTCTTTCAAAATTGAACCACCGTATTTTCATATATACCTTTTTTTAATTTTCTCTTTCATTTTTAAGGTTTATTCTTCTCCTTTTCTTCTTTTTATGATTTATTAAAAATCTATCAATTTTTTTATTTTTATTCCAAACCCATCATTAACCATCATAAGATTTGTAAAATTAACCTCACTAACAATGAATTTATAGCAATAAAGAAAAACTTAAATGAGATGTTTCTTTTTCTTCTTCTTTTTTTTTACTATTATTCCTCTTCTTCTTTTTCTGATTTTATTTTTGAATTTGTATTTTTTGTGTTATGGGTATTGATAAATTTTTACTAATTTATGAATTTTTATTGATTTGATGAATCAATTTTTTTTTGTTATTAGAATTTGGGTGATTCTTATATCCTACATTTTTCTTATTTTATTTTTCAATTTATGTTTATAGTGCTATAGGTGTTGATAGATTTTTAGTTTCTCATTGATTTGGTGGGTGTGTGTTGTGATATTTTTTGTTGTTTTGATGTTGTGTGTTATTTGCTTAAGGTTATTTTCAGGTTGTTTGATATTTTTTAATTATTTTATTTTTTAAAATATTACAAATTTTTTATTGGTTATTCTCAAATTGTTTTATTATTATTGAATGGTTGTTTTGAGGTTGTTTTGATGTTATTTATTGTTTTTTAGTTGTTAAAGGTTGTTTTGAGATTATTTTGACGTTTTGTTTTATTTTTTTAAATATTACAAAATTTTTATTGGTTGTTCTCATATTATTTTCTGATTGTCGAATAGTTGTTTTGAGGTTGTGTAAAGCTGTTTTGAAGTTATTTATTATTTTTTAGTTGTTCAATGTTGTTTTGATGTTTTCTAATTGTTTTATTTCTTTATATATTATAAAATTTTTATTGGTTGTTCTAAGATTATTTTTTGGTTGTTTTCTAATTGTTTTATGGTTGGTGGATGGTTGTTTTGAGGTTGTATGAGATTGTTTTAATATTATTTATTGTTTTACAGTTGCTGAAGGTTGTTTTCAAGTTGTTGAAGGTTGTTTTAATATTTTTTTATTGTTTTATTTTTTAAAATATTACAAATATTTTATTGATTATTCTCATATTGTTTTCTAGCTATTTTCTGATTATTTTATGGTTGTTGAATGGTTATTTTGAGGTTCTATGAGGTTGTTTTAACATTACTTATTATTTTTTTAAATTGTTGAAGGTTGTTTTCATATTGTTTTCAGGCTGTTTTTAGATTTTTTTGACGTTTTTTAATTGTTTTATTTTTCAAAATATTATAAATTTTTTATTGGTTGTTCTCATATTGTTTTCTTGTTGTTAAATGGTTGTTTTGAGGTTGTGTGAGGTTGTTTTGATGTTATTTATTTATTTTTAGTTGCTGAAGATTGTTTTGAGGTTGTTTTGACATTTTTTAATTGTTGTATTGCTTTAAATATTAGAATTTTTTTAGTCAATGAGTAAAAAATTTTAAAAGTAAAATATATATTTTTTTAATAAATAAATTCAATGAAACCTGAAATGTGCTGACTCTGTTTTATACTTTGTAAAATAGAAACAAACAGAACTATTCGAATTGGTTGTTTTCATATTGTTTTCTAGTTGTTTTCTGATATTTTTTAGTTACTTTATGGTATTTTTTTTTTATTGCTTTGAATTTTTTTTATGACTCTATTTTTCATTGTTTTATTTCTTTAAAAATTACAAAATTTTGAGTAGATGAGTGAGTTAAAAATTTTAAAAATGAAATATATGTGTTAGAGATTATTTTGTATTTGGTTTGTTAAGAGGTATTAGAGATTATGTGTTATTAAAATTGGTAGAAGTGGTGTAGATAAGATAGATTACTAGCAGTTGTTTTGCATTTACATTCTTAATTTGAGATTTTTATTTGTTTAGTTTTGTTTGGTGTTAGTATTTAGAGAATACTGTTGTTATACGCGAGTATTTTCGCGGAGAAGTTATTTTTGAAAGAAAAAAAAGTCAATTGTATTTTTCAATTTTTTTTGCCGTCTTTGGTTTATTTTCGTAAAAATTCCTAAAAAATATATATATATTTATTAGAACTAAAAAATATATGAAGGTCCAATGCAGACTTCGGCCTAAAATTGAGAGTCTAATTTGACCATTTGAACGAAGATTGTTTTTACTTAAATAATATTTTAAATTTGATTTGTGATAAATGTAGTCGAGTTATATTAGTCATACCCTTTTAATTATGTCCTAATTGAACTAGATTAGTTTGGTTTAAGCAAAAAAAAAAAAAAACGTAGTTTAATTACTAAAAAAATTTAAAACTTACGCTTATTTTAAATTTTAGTACATTTCTTATATTTTTTTAATTTTAGTAACAAACTATGATATTCTATAATTTTATTAGATAACCAAATTTCAAATTCATAGTAGTTTTTTTCTGAGTCTAAACCATAATTCATTTTAGTAATAAAAAATCACTGAATTAACTACAATCTCATTAATTCGCCAAATTAATTTTATTTTAGTAACACTGATATTTCTTTGGCTTATGAAAGTTTTTGACGAGTTACCTAATTTAATTTAAAGTCAATTCATCAAAAAAATTATCATAATTTGAAATTAATTTAGCAATATATTAAAATTAAAAAATGAGTTAGAGTTACTAATAAAATTTAAAGTGAATAACTCGCATCATATCATAAATTATACAGTGAGGAACTTAGGAGTCAGAAAACGAGGAGAAAAAATTATTTTTAAAAAAATTAGGAGGAAAATTTCACCATTGTGGTGATTAGGATTTGAACCTATAATATTTCAGTATTATGAAAAAAAAATTATTATTTCACTATTCAACTCATCAATAATAAATAGTTGATAACATATATATGTCCAATAATTATCACTAATCAATCGTCAGTAAAATTATCCATGTTCCCATCAAATAAACCACCATAAATGATCATTGCCTCCAGATAAATGTTGTTGTTATTATTATTATTATTATTATTATTATTTTGTTTCTTTTTAATTTTGAGAAAGTAAGAATATCTATTAATTAAAAACAATGTGTATATGTGTGCATAATGTCATGAACATGTAAGTTATCAAATAAAACTTAAGCAAGCATACACAAAATTAGCAAAATATAATGAGAATAGAGAAGAAAATTTTATGTACAATAATGTACTAATTGAAAACTTCTCAAATTGTACTTGATCATTTGAAGGTACACAACAGATTGGTTGCTTCTCATGCTTTTGTGAGCATTGAGATTTTGAGTTAAATCTGCATGACGTTTGTTTGGGGATGGTTATATGTATATCCTTTCAGATGAATTTTTTAATTAACTTATTATTAACACCTCTTAAATACTATTCAATTTCTTTTTTTGGTACTTTTTGATATAAATATAATTTTGTAATATTTTATGTAGAAACGTTATTGCTTGCATATAACCAAAATATCCATTACATAGGGAATAAAAAAAGGATGAATATTATTGTTTAATTTGAGTGCTAAATGCCATTTTCACCCAAAAATGTTACAAATTTATATTTAGATTATAAAAATGAAATAAAAATATTTTTAAAAGAGAATGAATATTATGTGTTTTAATTTATTTTTTTTGGATAATAACCATCTTAATTTTTATATATTTCAATGATAAATTACAAGAATTAATTTAAATTGTCTAAGCGGTTAATAAACTCCACGGAATAAAAAATCAAATTCTTTCCAGCTACCTTCAAGAAAAAGGTTTTCTTGGGTATTAAATGAGTTAAATTCAAATTAGTCAAATTTAGCTAGCTGGACTATTTGAAACCTACCACATAATATAGAAATTTTTTGCTTTCTTTTTCAGTAAAAGGACCACACAAAAGACACACAAAGTGGAATTTTTCCACTTTTTGTGGCTAATAAATTATCTATTCTCTTAAGTGATAGGCCAAAATCTCCATTTTAATTTTTTTTAAATCATTTATTATTACAAATAAACAAGTCAGATTGTATAACTACTTGTGTGTATAGAGTATTCATTATATATAAATTAATACTTATATTTTTGGATAATGAAAGAGATATACCACATTACTTCATTGCCCATGCAGTCATGGATTGTTTTGGCTATACATTAATAGTAATTGACTAATTTATTTGGAAGGATCATATATGTCTCTTGTTCTGAATCAATAATAATTTCATAGGAAAATTCAGTTAGATTGAATTAACATATAATTATAACTTTCATTTTATATAAAATAAATATATTATTTGTTGAAAGTTGAGTAGTTAAATGACAAAAATTTCATAAATGACAGTAAAAAAAGTTATGAATTCAATTTCAGACCATGGTGAATTTCTCTCATTTATATAAAAAATAATAAATGTATTATAACTCTTGAAATTTGACTAACTTGATGGCAAAAGAATCTGTTTCAACTTTCAAGGCATCAAAAGATCATAAATTTAATTCATGCTTGTATTCCCTTCCCCAAATTATGTGGAGAAATGCAGAAGTAACATAAGATTGAATCCCAATCTAAATAGTAGATTAGGAGCAACCAGGCCCATGGTCTGCTTAGTGCCTAAAAAAATATGGAGATTTTCATTTTTCAGGCTTATTTTTGAAAGAAAACTAGCCCCGTCTAGTCTCATTTGGGTTTGAACCGTTAGGCTCTTTGAAATTCTGATCAACAAGTCCATGAATGTCTAGATGGGTTCATCAAATGGATGAATATTACATACATTCCCAGGGCCCCTTAGGGCCAGCTCAAAAAAAAAAAAAAATGTGAAACATTCATCTCATACAAAATGGATGAATATTATGTTTAGCTAGATTATTTCACACAAACGTGAAACATTCATGTAATATAAAATGTCATTTTTTGTTTGTCCCATCGAGATCTAATGAGTCGGGGCTATATAATAAGAGAATAATAGATATATATTTTTTTTTATTACTCATTATAAATATAATATACTCTTACCCATCAAGAGTTCAAGACCTCTATAATTTCAGTGAAAATACTAATAAATCATCTCTGACTATTATATTCTTTCACTTTAATTTGATTCTTCTAAAATTAAAATCTAAAATATAATTTTAAAACTTATAGATAAAAAATAAATATTCTTTTATCAATTAAATAGTTCTTGATAACATATGCTTGTATAATCTAAATAATTATAATCCACTTAATACAAACAAATTTTTTTTAGTTCACAAAAAAAATTGATAATTTCTTTAATGCCTTTAATATATTATATCTTGAAAAGAGATATATCACTCAATTATCCAACCCTCAACAATAAAAAAAAATTATGATTAAAATGATAGAAATGCCTTTAACAAAAAAAAGTTTAAAACAAAAAAAAGTTTAAAAGAAGGAACTCTTATAAATAAATTTTTAATAATTTTTAAATAAAATAAATAAAAATAGCACATATATCTTCGAAGCGGAATAGAAATTTCGGTGTTGGGGCAACTGTGAGAGAAAATGATGGCGTAAGCCACGTTGTACTTTGGGATTGCATGACAGCCCAATTCCGTCTAAGGTGAGCATCGGTCGGTTTTGGTCAGTTCGATCAAAAAACTACCAAAATCGATCAAAATCGATCTTAAAAGAATTTTGATCAAAATTGAACCGAATCAGAAAAAAATCGAATTGATTTAGTTTGATTTAGTTTGGTCGGTTAACCGATTTTATTTTTTAAATAAAATTTTTATTTTTTATTTTTTATTTTTTATTTTATAATTTTTTAAACTTATTCTTTAATTATATAACTAAAAAAATATTTTTTATTTATAATTTTAATATTTATATATAATTTTTTCTAATTAATATATTTTATTTAATATTTTTATAATAAATATATATGTGAGTCGGTCAGTTCG
>CATIWO010205863.1:0-10448 GCA_949673435.1 Macaranga tanarius
GTCTATATTAGTAATTAAATATACTATCAGCAACAACTGCTATAAATTTACCAAACACATAATATCGATCAGCTATCAGCTATCAGTCACCAGCTATCAGCTATCAGCCATCAGCAACAGCTATCAGCTATCAGCAACCGCTAAGCCAAACATGCCCATTAGCCTCTGAAAACTATTTAATTACTTGATGAAACTATAAATATAAAACTATTTAGTAGGAAAATGCTTCAATGATTGATTTGACCCAACAAATTATTTTCAAGAATATATTTATTATGATTTGCAAAAGATCACATGACCCAATAATGTATGAAAAATGACTAACACGATTTTTTTTTTTTTTTAATCAGCAAAGGAAGAAAATGATTTCAAATAATAATTCAGGATTACATATATATTTTCAGGAAACAGTATAGAAATAAATCATATATAAAATGACAGCAAGATAGCTTTTGACTGCAAGATAGCTTCTCTTTCCCCAACACTATTCATAGTCTTTCTTCTTCTATTTTGTTGGCTCAGGTGGTTTTTTTTCCTTCCACCCACTTCTTTTCTTCTCGTGTTATTGTGTTTTTTCTTTGTTGGTTAGTTGGCTTGTTATGCTTTGTTTTTTCTGTGATTTACTGTATTTTTCTTTGTTGGTTTGTTGTGTTTTACTTTTTTATGATTTGCTAGTATTTTTCTTTATTTGGTTTGTTGGTTTTGTTGGAAATTCAATTTTTGTGACATCACTGGACAAGAATGATTTCTGCATGTTGAGGCAGCCATGAACTCCAGCTCTTCCCAGTGAGAGAATGACAGTGGGCAAAATTATCAACACTAGATCTATTTATTTTTGCCTTTTTGTTAATGTTTATGTGTTTATTTTGTTCCATGAGTTGTAAATTGTTAGCTTAGTTAGTGTTTTTAGTTGTGTTTGTTTGATTTTCAGTTATTCGCTTATCTACCATCACTAGTCATTTTTGTGCAATTTGGGTAGAAATGGTCTCCACTATGAGGATTACTAAGTTGGTAGGGAGTCCTCTTTATTTTTATGTACTTAGTCAATTTGGATCTCTAACAACTGTAGAAAATTTTACATTGCTATGCTGTGATAATTTTTTTCTTCGGATTTTATGTTGCTCTTAAATGAATGCAATATTCATCATGTTAAAAAAAATCATATATAAAACTAAATCAGATTCATATTACAATTTTGCGTATAAGAAATCAATATCGATCAATGAAGATAAAGGAAAATGTAGCATTTAAAATTTATACAGAGTTGGAAAATATGCATCAAGGGTCAACGCGTGGGAGTGAACATCTTGTTTCTTTCTTTCTTAGATAGTCAAAATTAATCATTTTTTTTTTTCGTAAAAAAAAATCATTTCTTTTAAATAAACTTGTGGAGGATAGGACAACTGAGAGAAAAGGAAATATTTTACATATGACTAATTAGGAAACATTTGTTTCCTTTCTCTAGAGTATTTGCTCTTAGGGAAGGAAATCTTGAATTAACTTTATAGATATTTAAAATTTGTGAGACTTAATATATATATGATAGCTTATAAAAAAGGGATAATTACACCAGCAGTCCTACAAGTTTAGTGATTTTTATAATTTAGTCCTATAAGTTAATTTTTTAACAATTTAGTCCTATAACTTTTTAAAGATATCAGCGTTAGTCCTAGTCTGTTAAGGTGGACGGAAATTGATTACATTTTTCAAACGACATCGTTTTTGTGATGCACTGTTTGTCTTCTTCTTCAGATTCCACTGTTTGTCTTCTTTTTCAGATTTCACTTTCCCGAATAGAAGGCTAAAGCATTATGCTAATGTCTGCTTCTGCTAAGATTTTAATAGTTGATGATAGTGGAGACTGGACAGTTGTTTTACCTCATCGTGGCAAACGAAGTAGGAACTTTCCTAAAGTGAGGACTCAAGAAGAGCAGCAGCAGTCATGGGTTCCGATAGATCTTAAATTTGATTCGAACAAGCAATTGAAGTTGATGGAAAATATGAAGATTTGTATGAAGAAAGTTGAGAGCTCTCAGTTCTATCAGACTCTTTTGAAGCAAATTCGGACTCTAGAAGTTTTGAATTCTTTTGTTAGAGTTCTGAGCTCAGAGTTAAAAATGCAGTTGGTTATATATGGCATTGGCAGCATTGAATCACATGAAACCCCTCGAGTTCAGCTGAGCGTTGCAATCTTAATGAAAAAGGAGTTCAGTTGGATTGGGGATATAGAAGTTTTTAATCCAATTCTTCCTGCTACAGAATCTCATGTCTTGGAATCCCTTAGTTGTTCTGTTCTAGTTGTAAATGAGTATGGTCGCCGATGTGCTACAAGGCCAATGCTGTTTTACATGTCGCACTGTGAGGCAGAGTTGTATGACAGTCTTTTACAAGCAAACTGGGGGGTTAAGCTCTTGAATCACATTGCATTATTTGGAAATAGCTTTGAGGAGTATCAATACCTGTCCGAGTTTAGGAACTCAGCTATTGTTGATTCATCAAGACATATTGTGGCTGTTAGGGAATTCACTCATGAGTACGTTATTAAGACAGTTTCAGATGACTATTTTGCTGCTTTTCATGAGTACGTTATTAAGCATTGTTCATGGAATGAATTATGGTGGATTGAAGAAGAAGACAAACAGTGGAATCTAAAGAAGAAGACAAATAGTGCATCACAAAAATGACATCGTTTGAAAAATGTAATCAATTTCCGTCCACCTTAACAGACTAGAACTAATACTGATATCTTTAAAAAGTTATAGGACTAAATTGTTAAGGAATTAGCTTATATGACTAAATTGTAAAAATCACTAAACTTGTAGGACTGCTGGTATAATTATCCCTATAAAAAATAATAGACAGTCGTAATTTTTGTCCAAGAGCTAATCATGCACAACATTAATTAAAAATTATTTCCTTTTTTTTTTTTTTGATCCTTTGGAAACTTGCTAATTAAAAATTGGGTATTTGAGGATGTTATTGGAAGTAGTTGCTAATTTTATATTTTTTATTTGAAAGAAAATTGAGTGTAAGACATGCTTTTCATAATAATTTTATTTGTTTCATCGACTATGAAACTTATAGGCCGAAAATTAATGGAAGCTGCTCTATATTACTATCTTAGTTGCCAAAGTGTATATAGGATTTGATTTTACTTAGGATATAAATTTTATCGATAGATATTTATATGAAGTTGTGTTCTCCCATTTCAATATTTTAATAAGTGGTACGAAATTTTGGTGGGTAATTGTTTAAATATTTAGATGAAAAAAGTATGAAATTTTGATGGATATTTATGTAATTGGCTTTTTTAAATTTCATAATAAGAAAAATTCTCACATATATATTAGATTCAGTGATTAGATTTATTTTATATTAGTATATATCACTAGCTAATTGATTAGTTATGAAACTCTGACCTCTTTTACTTCAGTTGCCAGCTTCAACTTTTGGGGTATGGTTCTCACAAAGTTTCTCATAACATCTAATATTTGACAGATGAATGATGAATAAAGAGCAAGTATTTGGGATCAATTTTTTTAAAAATTCTATTTGTAGAAATTCAAGGTGCAGGCATAGAATTTTCCCCTGCTTTTGCTTCAGGCCTGACTGTTGCTGTAAAATATTATTTTCTTTATGGGCCTTAGTGCATATATAATAATATCTCTTGCTGCCATAATCTAAAATCATAGGCTAGGCCCAGAGTTTTGGACTGAAACTTGCACCATTCAACATTATTATTCACTTTCTTCAATTCTTATTCTGAACACATGATCTGCCATCACTTCTACAACTTCCGTATAGAACTATAAAACTTTGCTACAAACATAAAAAAAAAATTACAGCTAAATATAGTTTATAGTAAAAAAATTACAATTATACAACTAATTATATAAATTAAAAATTTATTAGTCATATGTATTAAAAGTTATATAATTAAAATATTTAAGGTATATTTAGCCACAAATAATTAGCTATAAAAATTAAAATTGTAGCTAATAATATCAATTAGTCATAACTACAACAAACTATTGAATTTGTGATAATTAATATTGTCACAAAAATATTTAAAATTGTCACCTATACTTGTGTAGCTAAAAGTTTATGTCAATTGTGACAATATAAAATTGACACGAATAATAACCAATTTGTGATAACAAAATTATTATCACATATATTAACTTTAGTGACAATTAATATTGTAATATAAAATAAAATAATAATCACAAAAAATACAATATTGTCACAAATTGTGTAACATCTATAGTCCTTTCTCATGACAACATAATTTATTGTCATAAAAACTGTATTCGGTGATAAGGAAAAATGATACATAAAATCTAATTGGTGACAATTAAAAATGACAAAAAATATAATTAGTGACAAAAAAAAGACATTAAATATAATTAATGACATTATATTTAAATCAATAATGGAATTTTAACATCACAAATTAAATTTCAGTAACAATGCCATATATTTGACAACAATATCTTTTCAATTATAGTTATTAATGATTTAATCTCTAACAATAATTTAATTAATATAATTTTATAATTTAATATATATAAATAAAAATACTATTACATCAATATAAATAATAACAAGAGAAACTTAAACTGGCAAATTTTGTTTATTTTCAATAAAATAATAATAAATAGTCTAGCATTTGAGTTGTTAAAAAATGATAAACTACATACATAAATTATATTCATAAATAGATTTTCTACTAATTTGTATTTTTTTTTCCAAGTACTAACTTGTACAGTATATCTAATATTTTTCCTCTGTTGATTCCGGTGACATCAACAAATTAACCAGAAATAAAACAACGAACACCGAGGGAAGCAGGTAGAAGAGCATCATCGGTGATGGGAAACTCTCTCAATTTCATCTCGCAAAAAACATCATAATATCTGAAATGATATACTTCAACCTCAGTCAAATGTTTAGCCTTCTAATGCCATAACCTATCTAACTACCGAAAAAAAAAAAAAAAACAATAAGAGAGTAAATTAAATAAATGAAAAGGCAGTGTTAATGAATTGATTGCCATATTTATCTTTTTTTTTTTTAAAATGATGAATATTTTATTCATTTGAATTGTCATATTTATCTATGACAAAACAAACACAAAGAAACTTATGTATTAGGCTAATTAAATAATTTAGAATTGATATAGTTGCCATGAGACTAAGAATTATTTATTTTCTCAAGACCTAGTAAAAATATACTTACAAATTGAATCTTGAATTTTGGTTGAGTAAATTCACACTTCATATTTTTTGGTTCTTCTTTAAGATTTGAAACTTGATGTCAGAAGATATAGTTAAAATTTAATTATGGAAAATGTGGGCAAAAATAGAGTCGAAGGATAAAATATTAATTCCCAAAATGAATCAACTGTTGTGATGATCAAGTCCCTCATTAAATCCTTAATTTTATCTATCAAACATTTAAAGGATAAAAATTTGTTTACATATAAAAAGGAGAAAAAAATGTTTGATTTGTTTTGGAAGCTGAGCACAACATTTGTGTAGAGGAAAACAACAAACGCGCGCGGCAACCATTGGCTAGCAATATGAATTGCTGCGTACCGGTCACTTTCTTCGAGTTAATGAATTGATTTTGCCTTCTGAAAAAAAAGACATAATGTTATAGGTTCCCAATCCACTTTTAGACTTTTCTTTTTCTCAAAATTTTTATTTGATTTTTTGTTTGATTTTAGGCTCCCAAACCACTTTTAGACTTTTCTTTTTCTCAAAATTTTTATTTGATTTTTTGTTTGATTTTAAGAAATTAAAAATTTTTATTTGATTTTAAGAAATTAAAATATATAATCTCTATCTTAAAATTTTCAAATTAAAAATTGAGAGAAATAGATAAGTGAAAATTTTAATAAACAGATAAGTATGTATTAAAAAAATAGAGGGAAATAGATAAGTGAAAATTTTAAAAACAATCATGTAAAAAAAAAATATTGGTGACAATTTAAAATTGTCATATATTCTAGGTATTTTATATCGTCATACTTTCTTAATTTTCAATATCTTATGTGACAACTAAACTTGTCACTAAAATTATTTAATTACAAAACATAATTGTTACAAAAAAAAAAATAGAGGCTACCTTTTTTAAAATATTATCATTAATATTGAATTTATTTTTGTGATAATTAAATAAAAATATTATAATTATTTTTTATGACAATTTTAAATTAAGTTGTCATTTGAAAATTTGTGTGACAATATATTATATTGTCATATATTATTTTATGATTAATTAATAAATTAAATTTTGTGACTAGTTAAATAATTTTGTCACTACTTATTGTATATTTTTTGTGACAATAATTTATGTGACATTAAAAAAATTAACACTACAAATGGAACCAAATATTATTATTATTTTGTGATAATTTTTTATTAAGTTGTCATAAAAGTTGAAACTTTTTGTAACAATAAAATATATTATCATAGATTTTGTGACTAGGTAAAAAATCTTGTCACTTATTGTCTTTTTTTTTTTTTTTTTTTTTTTTGTGACAATAGTCAATTATCACTAAAAACTAAATCCAAATATTATTGTTATTTTTGTGACAATATTTCACTAAGTTTTTATAAAAGTTAAATTTTTTTGTGACAATATATAATAATATTATCATATTATTTTTTGACTAATCAATAAATTAGATTTTGTGATTAATTAAAAAATATTGTCACATATTGTCTATTTTTTGTGACAATAATCACTGTGACAATAAAAAATTATCACTAAAAGATAGATTTGTTGTAGTGACATGAATTATTTTATAGTTAACATTAAAATTTTAGTCACAATATTTGACACCGTGATGAATAGATAATATTAGTTACAAAACAAATAGATTTGTAGCTAATTATTTAAAATTTTAGCTTTAAATATTAAATTCATAGCTAATGTAACTTTTAGCTACAAAAATTAAATTGTAACTAATTAAAAAAATATAAATGCGAAACTAAAAAGTTTCATACCCCACATCGAAAGCAAATAAAAAAAAATTTTCTTTATATTATAAATAGAAGTTATTAGTTTTATGAAGGAGTGTGTCATGTTTCTGACCCAGTGTGTGCGTGTTTGTATATTTTGTTAATTTTTTTAAAAAAAAAAAGTCATTGTTTTTATTTTATTGGACAATTACAATTTATGGTTTGTCTCTAAATTTTATAAATTTATATTATTCAAAAAATTACATAAATATAAAGATATATATATATATTTTCTTTAAAATTGTACCACCAACAGAGTTTAAGCTCAACTTGTGTGGGCCATTTACATATATATTCGTCACGTGTAGCTGCAATGCAAGTATTATCATATGATATATGTGAGGGTGTGCCGTGTGTGTAGTGTAGGAGTAGACAAGTTCCATATTATTTGGAAGATTAGAAAAAAAGTTGGCAAAGAAGACTAAGTTAAAACGTGAAGTGAAGGAGTAGACAAATGGATACCTAACCTACTTACGAGTCAATGAGAATGGTATTATTTTTGAAAAGGTTCTGTGGATTGAAAGTTAGCTGAATGACTTTTCTCGAGTATGATCTATGATATATATATATATAGTAATAATAATAATAAAGGACGTACAATTATACTCAATGTCTCCTGACCATCCTTTTCATTGATCAAAATATCACCATAACAAATCAAATTTGCATTTGCATTTGATTATGTATAATTATAGATATATCATTTATGATTTCAAGAAACTCTTCAGACATCAAAATATATTTCGCTTCTTTCTTATGATTTCTTTTGCCTATAATGATTTAGTTGATTGTTGAAATTGAATATTGATTATCGTTGAATAAATTCCCCAGAAAGTTGGAATATATTTCTTTCTTAATTTATATATGTATGTACTTTTATCATAATTTTGTTGGAAGAAGCGACACCAATCATTTTCGCGGGAAGGGCTAAATATCATTTTGCCCTCCCTTATTTTATTATAAATAATTAAATAATTAATTAAAAAAATAAAATTATAATATATGAATTTATAAATTATAATATGATGGGTTCACCCAATTCGTTTTTAGATTTTAGATTTTATCAATTTATTTAATTAAATAATTAAAATATATATTTTTATTATTAAATAATTTTTATATTATACAAAAATAAGTAAATAAATAAAATATAATATAAGAGTTTATAAATTATGACACGACGAATTCACCCAGTTCTTTTTTAGATTTTAGATTTTGTCAATTTAATTAATTAATTAAGTAAAATAACTATTTTTAATTATTATATAATTTTTATATTATATAATTATTAGGGATAAAAAAGTAATTTAAACAAAAAAAGTTTTATCTTTTTCTTGTGAGAGACCCACTATTCATGTCTCTCACATAGATACCTATCATTATCCAATTTTGTTATATGTTCCTTTATATATATATATACATATACAAAAAAAGCTTAGTTTAATTTTTAGAAATTTTTAAACAATAATTTTTTTTTAAAAAAATATTAATAGATAGCATGTTGTGTTGTTCATTAGAAAAAAAAAAAACCTTCTACGCTAGCTATTGAAAATATATTTTAAAAAATCTGCTAATACTTCTGACAATGAGAGATAACTATCGATCGTAAATTAAGGTGATGATTTGCCACCCATGTCAAACTTAAAAATTGACTTTACTATTGTTTTGATTAGGTTAAGAAGTAAGCTTTCCATATTGAATCTCTTCCACAAAATATATTAAACGTCAAGGGTGAATTTAAAAAATAAAACGAGGGAGTGGTGGACTTTGTTGGGTTTGAATTATATTTGTGTAAATTTGTAAAAATTAATTTTTATTATTATATATAAGTATTGTTTATGTTGTTTCTAAAAAATTATATATTAATGATATATCTAAATTATTGATTTTTTTATTTTTTTATTCTATTAGATATATGAACTGATAAAAAAATTTAAAATAATGTTTCTATTAAATTTTATAGGTATATTACTTATTTAAAATAACAAAATAGTTTAAATATTCTTTTCATATTTATCTCATTCAGTTAAATGTGAAAAAATATTAAAATTATTAAACTAAAATAAAATAAATTGAAAAGATTTATGTTATTAAAAGAAAAATAACAGGAAGATGAAAACGACTTCAACGGAGGAGAATATATATATGGATATGGCCATAGAAATCTGAAAAGGAACTATTTGGCATGTGAGTGTTGTAATTAAACTTAAACATATACATTAATTAGGAGACAAAACAAAAACATTTAGTAGTGTCTGCAGGTGGGATTTTTCATTTTTTATTTTTAATTTGTCGAATCTTCTCTTGTCATCATCATGCAATTGTATTATTGTTAAAAAAAAAAAAAATCATGCAATTGTATTACCTCACCTACCATTTGATTTCAATATTTTTATAAAGTATTACTATCACAGTCATGAATGCATAAATTCTTATGCAAAATACAGCTCACAAGAATTGTTATTTGTCAAAATTTGAGTAATTAAATATTAAATTTTTTTATGATATTAAAAGATTATAAGTTTATTTTTAATCACTGTAAAGATGAAAATTTTCTCTTAATTTTTTTTTAAAAAAAAAGTATCATTTATGATGAATTGAACTAAAAACTACTAAAATTATACTGTCTGTATAATATATTTGTTCAAAAAATAAATAATAAACAATAATTTTTAAAAACATTATATAAAAAATAATTTTTATAACTCAATAATAATGTGATTCAAGCTTTTAATCTCTAACTATTTTCAAATAAAAATAGTCATTAAACTATTTTTTTACAGTAAATAAACAAGAGAATAATTATGAAAAACTAATTTATTTTTTATTAGAGTATAAATTAATTGACGTTTATAAATTATTATTATTATTATTTTTAGGCTCCGTTTGTTTACGGAAAATATTATGTCTCTTACAAAATATTTTTCAAAAAAAAATATTTTCCAGAAAAATATAATATTTTTTTTATATTTGGCTACAACATTAGAAAAATAGTTAAAAAATATTTTTAATATTTAGTTTATAATATATTTTTTCCTAAATTATACAATATTACATATAAATGGTAACATTATTTTTTATTTTTTATTTTTTCTTTCTCTTTATATTTGATAAACATTCAAGTCTTGGAAAATAACTTCCCGTTTTCAAAATGGGAAGTTTTCCCATATTTTTGAGTTATTTTTTCTTTGACTAATAACTTATTTTCTTTTGACTTATTTTATTTTGATAATCAAATATTAGAAAATAAGAAAAAATATTTTGGAGAAAAATATTTTTCGTAAACAAACGGAGCCTTAACGTGATTGTCTGAAAAATAGCACTCGTAGTGTTAGGAATACAAAAGAGAATGCCTTTTAATTGTTAAAAAAGAAAGGGCCCGTTGAGCATGTTACTCTTTCCCAATTATGGTCCTTTTGG
>CATIWO010205914.1:0-17647 GCA_949673435.1 Macaranga tanarius
GAGTACAAGATCTATCAGATTGGTCTCTTTATCCTATTTCTCCTCTTGAACAGACTCAAATTGTCATGTCTGATGATTCATTTCAATCAAAATGTGTTCCTCATGTTGATCAACTTTCACCTTTTTCCAGAATCATTCATCATTTATGTTTTTATAATATTTTTCCTAGAGATCCTGAATTTCTTCAAGTTTTCGAGCAAAATATGTTTTTTTATTTCAATGCTCTTATCCAAAAAGCCAATAAATCTTCCATGCTCAATCCTTTCTTACATGGCTTTTGTGGTTCAAAAAGATCTCTCATCACCATATGGTAGAATTTTAACTCATGTGTTTGAACACTTCGGAGTTAATTTAGATGGTAATGAATGTATCTTTAGGCAATCATTTCCAAACTCTATTCTTGATCAGCTAATTCTTTCTACCATTGAAAATAAACATCGTCGCAAATCCAAAGGGAAGCAACCTATAGCAATGGATGAAGTGCAAGATCTTCCTTCATTTCCCACTACTGGATCAGTGGAGTTGAATCTGCCACAAGATCTTCCTCTATTTCCCACTACTGGATCAGTGGGGTTGAATCTGCCACAAGTTCAACAACCTGCTCAATCCTCCACTTCTCATTCCCTTGAAGATCTTTACCTCTTAATCCAAGACACCAACTCTCGCTTGATATCCATTGAGCAGTATTTATTATTTTTGCAAGAACAACAAGCACAAACTAATCAGACTTTAACTGATTTAATGACTATTCTGGCCAAAATGCTTTCTTCATCATCTTAATTGCATTTTTTTTTGGTTTTATGATTTTATTTTCTTTTTATGTATTTTGTTGAGGGGGAGCTTTTTGCCTATCCTAATGTTTTATGTATCCTTTTGTTATCCTTTTTGGTTCATGACAAAAAGGGGGAGAAATGTTAGTATCTTGTATTGTTATTATGTTAGTATCTTGTACTGTTATTTATTTTGTAAAACTTAATATTTTGTCATCATAAAAAAGGGGGAGATTGTTAGCCCCGAGATTTCACTAATGATTTTGATGATGTAAAACATTAAGTTATTTACTAACATGTTTGTTAAGTGTTTTTTCAGGAATCATATTTTTATTGGATGAAGTAAATGTCATAATTTTCATCTTAGTCGAGTGAACATAAATTGGCCTTATTAAAACACTTGGGTTAATGGTCTTTAGTTTAAGTGGATAGGTTCAAATGTAAACCTCAATAAAATACTTAGGTAAATAGGTGAGAGTTTTTGAGTTAATTATTAAAGACATATAGCAAAAAGATAAAATATGTCATGGGCTAACTAATACTAAAAATTATGTACATTGGACATGGTATATTGGAAGTTTAGAACTTAAGGAAAACCAAATTTGAAGAGTTAATTTCGGATGGGATAAATTAAATAGATTAACTGCACTAATTGGGCTATTATCATATTATAAATTATATATGGATTGAAATCCCAATATGTCTAGTATTCAGAAATTTTTTATTTGAATTTTTGGAGTTAAAAAAATTAAGTTATAATTTTTGAGTGATTTATGGTCATACTGGCAGACAAGGGACTGTACATATAGGCTATATTCAAACTTATACCAAACCTTATAGAAATATTATCTGAATTTGAAATTTGATGGAGTTGTATCCCTGGAAGTCTACTTTGTAATTCAGAAAACGATGGAGCATTTTGAATTTTCTACAAGGAGATATTAATTTTTGAATACAGACTGTGCCAGCTGAAAATCACATGTATTAGGCGCCTATTGTTTGAATTATTGTACAAAATCTACAAAATTTCAGAAAACTTGTAATATATTTTTGAAAAGATTTGATGTCTATTTTCTATCAAAAAAATAATCATAATTTTTCAACAATCAGAGCTGGAGATATTGAATTTTGAAGCAGATACGCTACATTTGTCAAACAAGCTAGCAGCCTTGAAGAATGGAGCTTACCAACCATGTTTGAATTTCTAGGTTGATTGAAAACAACCATTTCTGATTTCTTGCCTATAAATAGAGGCATTGGAGCATCAAAAAGATATCAAGCTATTGCACTTATCAAATTGAGAAACAAAAGTTCAAGCATTAAAATTCTCTATTCTTATTCTTTGTAATTAAACACTTTTGAGTTTTGGGTTTGTGAAGTTTAGTGATAGGATTCTACTTCTACTCTTTCTTTGGGTTGAGAAATTGGGAAGTGAGGATTAGATCATTGGAATTGGTTGAAGTGTTGTCCATAAAATACTTGGGTATAGGTTTTAATTTGAGTGAGCCTTCAAAAATTCAAATTGATTGTAAGGTTTGAGTTGAGCCCAAAACTTGTTGTAACCTCAATCTCTTTAATAAGATTGAAGTTGGTGTGATTGAAAATCCTAACTTGGGGATAAGTTAGGTGAAGACGTAGGATTATTGTTAAATCTGAACTCCTTAAATCATTATGTTCTTCATTCTTCCTTCTCAACATACTTTCAATTATTGCAAAGAATTATTTTTTATTTTTCCATAAATATTCATTAGCCCTATTCACCCCCCCTCTAGGGCTCTTTCGTATATAAAGAGAGACGACTGTTATGGTAGGAATATCTTGGAACTAACTAAGAGAGCCAAGTGTAGCAGCTAGTGGCATATAGCAAGCTAGAGTATATGTTATTACGGAGCGGGAGGCTGAGGATTTACCAAATATGATAACGGGTAAAGCTCACATTAATGGTAAGTTAGCACACATACTGGTTAACCCAGGTGCTACATTTTTATTCATATCATCGACTTATGTGATGCATTATAAGCTTAAAGTAAGTGATTTGAAGGAACCTGTGATTGTGAGCATGCCTATGGAAATGAGTGTAGTTTGTAAGAATGTATATAGGGACGTCTCAGTAAAGATCAATGAGGGTGAAATGAGGTAGAATTTTATACCCCTATCCATTGGTGAGTTTGATGATATACTCAGCATGGGCGGTTAAGTTGTTACCGAGTAAATATGAATTGTTATACTAGGCAAGTGGAATTTGAAAAGGAGAATGGGGAAAGAATAAAGTTTATAGGAGAAAATAAGAAAACACCTATTAAAATTATATCGGCAATGATGGCTATAAAATACCTGAGGAAAGGGTATGAAGCGTTCTTAGATTCTGTTGTAGAGGAAACGAAGGTCCAAAGTTAAAAGGACTACCAGTGATGAATGAGTTTGAGGATGTATTTTCAAAAGATTTACCAAGTTTGCTACCTGAGAGAGAAATAGAATTTGAGATTGAACTAGTACCCGGAACTGCTCCTATATTGCAAGCACTATATAGAATGGCTTTGGCAGAATTAAAGGAGTTGAAAGTGCATTTACAAGAACTATTAGATAAAGAATTTATCCAACCAAGTTTCTCTCTATGGGGTGCACCTGTTTTATTTTTTAAGAAGAAAGATTTATCTTTTTCGATTGTGTATAGACTATAGACAGTTGAATAAGGTCACAATCCGGAATAAGTACCCTTTGCCTAGAATAGAGGATTTATTCGATCAACTATAAGGAGAAAAGTTATTTTCAAAGATAGATTTGTGATTTGGTTATCACTAATTAAGGATTATGGAATCAGACGTACCTAAAACTGCTTTTAGGATAAGGTACAGACATTATGAATTTTTGGTGATGCCATTTGGGTTGACTAATGCACCCACAGCATTTATGGACCTAATGAATCGAGTGTTTAAGCCATATTTAGATAGATTTATAATCATGTTTATTGACGATATTCTAGTATATTCGAAATTGAGGGAAGAGCATGAGAAGCATTTGAGGACAGTGCTAGAAATTTTGAGAACTAAGTAATTATTTACAAAGTTTAGTAAATGTGAGTTTTGGTTGGATAACGTTACGTTTCTAGGGCATATGATATACGCTGAAGGAGTGTATATAGATTCTAGTAAGATTGCGGCGATTGTAAACTGAGAGCCACTAAGGAATGTTACAGAGATATGAAGTTTTTTAGGACTAGCAGGATATTATCAAAGATTCATATATGACTTCTTAATTATTGCATCACTATTGATGAAATTATTAAGAAAGAATGTAAAATTTGAATGGATTTCGGATTGTCAATGAAGCTTCAAAATCTTGAAAGAAAAGCTAGTCACTGTACCAGTATTGATGTTGCCAGTGGAAGAGGTCATTATGTGGTGTATAGTGGTGCTTCGAAGCAAGGGCTTAATTGCGTGTTGATGCAAAATGGAAGAGTAGTGGCATATGCATCAAGATAATTGAGACTGCGTGAGCAGAACTATTCCACGCATGACTTGGATTAGCAGCAGTGGTATTTACGTTGAAAATATGGAGACATTACTTGTATGGAGTAACATGTCAAATATTTACGGATCACAAGAGCTTGAAGTATGTTTTAACTCAAAATGAGTCAAATCTGAGGTAAAAACACTAGGTAGAATTATTAAATGACTATGATTGTATGATAGAGTATCACCCAAGAAAGGCAAACGTGGTTGCAGATGCTCTAAGTCAGAAATTAAGTGGAAGTTTATGTTACATCCCTGCTATTAGGATGCTAGTGTTGATTGAATTGAGGAAGTTAGATACTGAGCTTAAAGTAGACACTTTTGATGAAGTGCTAGTTACTTTAAAAGTAAGACCGCTACTAATGGAAAGAATTTTGGCAACACATCGAATAGATGAAGAAATGAAAACGTTGTATAGTGATGTGAAAAGTGGAAAGGTGAGAGAGTTGAGTTGTAGTGAAGAAGGAAATTTGAAGTTTGGAAGTAGATTATATGTGCCAAACATAGATGAATTAAGGCGAGAAATAATGGAAGAAGCACATTGTTCAGCGTATGCTATGCATCTAGGAAGTACAAAGATGTATAAAACGTTGAAGGGAAGTTATTAGCGGAAAGAAATGAAGGGTGATATAACTGAATTTGTATCAAAATGTTTGACCTATCAGCAGGTGAAGGTGGAGCAACATCATATCAAAATTTAATTCATCTTTGTACTTCCTTGAAACATCATATCAAAATTTAATGGACCTATGAAATTATTTTATTTTTAAAATTTTTTTAAAAGTAAAACATGTAAATATTTAGGTGTTACTGCTATAAGAAAAAAAGCCCCCACAACGAGCGCTCATGATGAAAAGTAAGAAATTTAAAATTGACCAATATCAAGTAAATATTTTGAAATTAAATTATATATCCTATTCCGTATTATATTTTCATTAACCATATATAAATATAAATATAAAGTATAAAAAATATTCTTTAAAAATTAAATATTTTAAAATGTCCGAAAATTTATGCAATGAGACGTTTAGTGCAATCACCCAAAACATAACAGATACAACGCTAATGATATTGACTAATGCTTCATTAATAATAATAAAAAAAGATGAAAATGAAAAATAAGGAGAAAATAAAAATAAAAAAAGAAGCAAAGAAAAAAAGAAACAAAAAAGGGAAATAAGTAAGGAGAAAATAAAAATTAAAAAAGTGAGGAAGAAAAAAAGAAGGGAATGAGGAGAAAAAATATATAAAAAAAAAAGAAGGAAAAGAGAGTAAAAAAAAAAAAAAGGGATGAGGAGAAAAAAGAAAAAAAAATGGATATATATATATATATATATGTGTTGATGAAAAATTGGTGCATTTTTGTTTTGTTTTTTTTTGAAAGGAATTGGTGCATTTTTTTTTTGAACTTTAAAAAAAAAAAAAAAAAAAATATTTTGTAAATTTCTCTAATTTTTTGCAGATAAATACAGCCCAATCTAATTTGACCTTTGGCCCAATATCTCCTTTACCTTTCGCCTTCCATCCCCTTTTCAGGAGTGGACTGGTAGTTGAAATATGAGACCAGTAGAAAGATTCCGTTGGGTCTTCGACACGTCACCGATCACTAATATTCGACCACTAATAAACGTCCACATCATCAAATCAATGTCCCACTAAAATTTCCAAAACTTGATGACCGTTAGATGGAGACGGTCTTACACCTCTCCAAATACATACACTATAGACAATATCTATTCTGGAACAGCAAAGAAAAAATATACCAAGCCTTGTCTCCATCTGTTTCTTTTTTTTTTAAAGAAAATTTTCAGTTCTCTCTTTGTTTGCTACTCATTCTTTCTGTCAACTCTCTCAGGTTTGCAGTTTATTCTTCCTTCTCTTATGAACTTTTCTAATTTTCCTTTATTTTTTTTTTGGTTCATTAATATGTCTTGTTGATGATTTAATGGTGAAGATTGTTATGTGTAAAGGTGCTTTTTTTTTTTTTTTTCTTTCAGTCCTGGTTATATAATTTGTGTGTTGTACTGATTAGCCTTTTGTAAGTTGGCTGTTTGGTTTCTGAGAAGAAGAGAGAAAACTATGAAATTGGTTTTTTTTTTTTTGGTAATTTTCTTGGGAAATGACAGACTTTTACTTTTACCACTTTGTAGTTTGTACTTAAGGAAGCTGATCCTGGGCTTTTTTGGACACAAAGTCCTGCAATTGTTTTATGCTTAAAATAGCCTACGTTGTTAATTAGTTGTGAACTAAATGATTACTGTAATCCACGTTTATTGACATAATCCAATTTGCTTCATCATTACTTATTTTTGGTATCTAGTTTCTCAGGTGTTGACTAAACGGATGGAACTTTTATCTCATATATTGAAATTTTGAGGATGGTCCTGTAATGAATGAGCTTGAGTTTTTTTTTTTTTTTTTTTTAACTATTATGGTGTAAATTTTCAGTTTCCTGCATTTTCCAGTGCTACTGTATTTGTCGTCAAGTTTAGACTGTTGAACTTGTTCTTGTATCACTTGTTCTTAATATTTTATGTATCACTTGTTCTTGTAAATTTTTAGTCCCATCAATGAGATCTTCTCATTGGCAAAAAGAAAAAGTTTGGACTGTTGAACTGTTTCTAAAAAAGAATGTGCAACTACGGTGTTTTTGCAGTTATCAACATGGGAACTAAATTTGATGCTGTTTGGATTTCCCTTCTCCTTTTATTCCCTGTGGTTCTTTCTGTGCACAATGATGGGTTGATCAGAATTGGATTAAAGAAGAAGAAGTTTGATCAAGTCAATATCCCTGCTGGAACCATCAAGTCTAAAGATGGGGAAGCAATGAGAGCTGCTACCAAAAAGTATAATCTTCCTGGGAACTCTGAGGAGGCTGATATTGTAGCACTGAAAAACTACTTGGACGCTCAATATTTTGGTGAAGTAGCTATTGGTACACCTCCCCAGACTTTCACTGTGATATTTGACACAGGAAGTTCCAATCTTTGGGTTCCCTCGTCCAAATGTTATTTTTCGGTGGGTCTTATCTTGTTAGACCTTTCTCATTATTTGATTTTGATGTCAATATTGCTGAATGTGTTCTTGTTGGGATTCATTGATATAAAGAATATGAATGGTTCTTCATTTTGGTGCAGCTTGCTTGCTATTTCCATTCCAAGTACAAGGCCAGTGAATCAAGTACCTATAAGAAGAATGGTATGGTCCTTTTCCCTGTTCAAATAGTTTCTAATGAGATCATAACAGTACTTTACTTCTTTGAAAAATTAGGAATTTTAGATGTCCTCCAATGAATTATCATTTGAGTCAATATGAATTTCATACAATATTGCTGTAAATAAAAAACCTTTTGCTTCTTATGTATGCGGTGAAAAAGAAATTAATTTAATATGGAAAACCCTTCTCTTTACATTTCCACAGTTGTTTACTCCTAGTATGTTTTTTTTGCTTACTCTGACAGCTAGCATCAGTTCTACAAATACGGACTCCTATTGGTTTAGCTTATTTCCATGTTTGATTTCCCATGCTTTGGCTTGCCAACCTGGAATGTTACATGTGTATTCTTCCTGCTAATGTTCCAGTGACGAGTAAAGTACTTTTTTTTCCTTATTTTTTTCCTCGCCTTTCAACACATGAACAGGCATCTGAAAAAAAGTTCATTGCCAGGTAAGGAGAACTGAATGTCTGACACTTAGTGACTGTTTGGCATTCAGAATAAAACTAGTTTTTTTTTTTTTAATTACTAAAAGGACCCTGTAATGCTGTTGCAAAAGTAGTATGAAAGTGTTGGTTACAACCAAAACATCTCAAATCTACCTAGGAGTTTTTATCACATTTAACTAAACTAATATATCATGATGATAGTCTTTTCTAAATCAATTACAACAAGAATGCCAAAAAACCATTACCTGAACACAAGCCGCAAATATATCTTAACCTATATCAGCTCTCATGCACTTTTGTAGTCAATTTCATTGGACACAGGCCTATAAAATTTTCTAGTTCATGGACACTTAAGATTTGGTTGTTAATGATTCCAAAGTTGTCCTAATGTTTGTCTTTTTCTCTTATTGTTCCAGGTACCTCTGCTGCAATCCGCTACGGAACTGGTTCAATTTCGGGCTTCTTTAGCCAGGACAATGCCATAGTTGGTGATCTTGTTGTTAAGAATCAGGTAATATTTGTTGAAAACATGAATTTTTTCTGGTACAAAATGTAGCATTGTGTGGGTTTGAGACTTAGAGTTATAGCTGCTAATGTTACTGGCCATCAGGACTTTATTGAAGCGACAAAAGAGCCAGGAATCACATTCTTGGCTGCAAAGTTTGATGGTATACTTGGACTTGGGTTCCAAGAGATCTCAGTTGGAAATGCTGTTCCAGTTTGGTAAGTCAGTTCATGTCAGTACGAAATGCGAAAAATGGATTGCTTGAAGATAACATGATAAATGAGCCTTGGTTCATATTATAAAATGATTTATATGGTTCTGTATTTTATATGATAGAGCTTGTATATTTCTGCTCAACTATAATTATGCCATTCTATTAGGTATAATATGGTTAATCAAGGTCTTGTGAAGGAACAAGTTTTTTCATTTTGGTTAAATCGCAATGTTGAAGAAGAAGAAGGGGGAGAAATTGTGTTTGGTGGGGTGGATCCTAACCATTACAAGGGTCAGCACACATACGTTCCTGTTACTCAAAAAGGATACTGGCAGGTCAGCTTTCAAACTCTACCTTTGCCCTCCATAGTCTATTTTCAGTGTTCTTTTTCCCTTATTTTGTTGTGTACTTTTTATTCTTGTTAATGTGTTCCTCTGATTTGCAGTTTGATATGGGTGAAGTATTAATTGGCAACGAGACAACTGGTAATCATAAGTAACTTTTTTTGCATGATTATCTTTACAATGAGACTAATTCTTTTTTTTTTATTTTTTTATTTTTATGGATATAGCCATTTTTCTTATGGTGCTGAGTAAGTTGGATATATATGTACTGCTTTTCAGGATTATGTGCTGATGGATGTAAGGCAATTGCTGATTCTGGAACCTCTTTGCTGGCAGGCCCAACGGTATCTACTATAGCACAGTCTTTGTTTTTGTTTTTATTTATTTATTTTTTCCAATACCAGACATTTTCACCACTTTTGAATTATGAAAGATTCTTTTTATATAATTTGTTAGAATAGAAATGAGCTAAAAACTCCTCTACAAAGGCTTTAGTAGGGGAAGAGTACTTGAACTGAAGTTCATGAATAGGTCTATAGAGAGTGAAATTTAATAGTACATGCCCTCACCTTTACACCAAGGCAGGAGAGGAGAAAAGTGATTTTTGAAATACAACTGATTTGCATCAAGTGATACAATGGGACCTCATCACTTTTTCCATCTCTTATGTACTTGTAAAGGTGATATATGTACTTTGGGAGTATAATAGGATTATCTTAAAATAGAAGATTATGAGAAGCCATGTTTGATGGCGTTGCCGTTCTCTTCTGAAATGTGCTCTAAGATAATTTTCTGATTGCATAACCTTGTGATTCCCAGTATAGAATTTCAGTTTCTTTATGAACTATGCGGCAATTGAGCTGCATGAAGTTTGGGGCAATGTTTTGAAATTAACATTGCTGTTTTTTGTGTCCATCTTATTCTGGCTGATGACTGATTTCTTTATAAAGAAAAAGCAAGTCTCAATTGTAATAAAAACTTTTGTCAGTTTCCCAAATGATTGTGTCATCCATTGCCCAGACATAGAGCTCCATTATGATCTCACAGTAATGTTCTCATTGAAATACAGTTGCTTTTGATTGACATTTCTACTTGCTTTCATATCCTTAGACTGTTATCACTCAAATTAATCATGCCATTGGAGCCTCTGGTATTGTAAGCCAAGAATGCAAAGCAGTGGTTGAACAATATGGAAAAGTCATTCTGGAATTGCTAATAGCTCAGGTAAGTAATTTAATTTTCAGTTTCTTTTCCATTTTCATGGTCCGTCACTATTTCATTTTAGAGTGATACATATGGGTGGACACGATACAACCTGTTAAGACTTGTATATTTTTGGCATATTTCAAACCTCAATCTCCTTTCAATGAACTGGCTTCTGCAATTTTTTCACTCCTTTTTGCCCCCTTTGCCCAGGCACAACCACAGAAGATATGCTCTCAAATTGGATTTTGCACTTTTGATGGAACTCGAGGTGTTAGGTGAGATTGAGCTTGCTTTTGCCATTAGTACTAGTCGTATTTCTATGCATAACTTAATTTGTTGATCCTGCTACATTTATGGTGCTGCATATGAATTAACTCAATCTTTACAGCACAAACATTGAGAGTGTGGTGGATGAAAGCAAAGAAAAGACATCAGATGGTCTGCAAGATGCTGCATGTACTGCTTGTGAGATGATGGTTGTATGGATGCAAAACCGTTTGAAGCTAAATGAGACGGAAGATCAAGTCCTGAATTATGTGAATCAGGTAAATGTGGGCTTTCTACACATTTCTTTTCAGGAAAATGGCCTTGCAGTAACTAATGGGTCTCTCTTGCAATTTCAGCTATGTGACCGGCTACCCAGTCCAAATGGAGAATCAGCAGTTGACTGTAGCACTCTATCTTCCATGCCTACTGTCTCATTCACAATTGGGGGTAAAGCTTTTTACCTTACACCAGACCAGGTATGTTATTTTACTGTTTCTAATTAATTTTTTTTTTTAATTTTATTTCATGTCTCTTTATTGTGCTGTATCTCTTCAAGGTTTTCTACTTTGATTCTACATTTCTACTATATTAAGCTTAAGGGTGGTTATTAGCATACTGATAAATTTACCTTTGTAGCAGCCTCTTCTCCCTGTATCCAACTCCTCTGTTTTAGACTGCTATTGGTAGGCACAAGAGTGGCTGTGTTCTAGTTTTTGAAGTTTTGTTTAGTAGGAAAAGAAGCTGCCTCTAGTTTTCTGTATGGTTGAGGAAAGGATGGAACACTAAAATTTGCATTTGTTAACAGAAAAAAAAAATTGTTGTCTGGTTTTGCATATAGAGCAAAATTGGAGCCCATGCTTGGTCCACCTCTATTTTAAGCCAGATTGGCCATCGTGGCCCTTAGAGATGGGGGATCTTCCTTTCTCTCTTACCACTGCACCCAACACATCACAAATACTTCCTTTTCAGACAAACAGTAACTCTCCAATGATTTCCTTCATACTCAACTCAAAACAAAGACTGTGTTGGTAACTATATTGTGTATCCACAAGTGTGTGAAGCCAATGAAGAAAATATGAATGCTTGTTATGATCTTGAGCAGGGTAAATCAATTGAGCCAACTTATGCTAGTGTCTAAATACGTTGTACCATGTCAAACAATAATTAGAAGATCATTGAAAGTAAGGGCATATCCAACTTAAATGGTTGATGGTTGTGCCATTTCGAGAGAGAAAAAGGTTGGGACAGCATAAGCAGGTGGATTTGACCTGAATGTTTGTATTAGATGCTTGATATTTTTTTTTTACCATTTTTGGTATAAACCGATTATTTTGTACTGTATGTACGATTGTAATGGGGAGCTAATTCATCTACCATGCAAAGTGTGCATTCATGCATTCATGTCTTGTACTAATGTTTTCTTCTGACCTCTCTGTTACTGTGCTGATTTTTACTCTCTTTTTTTGGCTGGTATTAAAAACTTTGTCAATGTTGGTGCCATGGATCAGTATGTTCTTAAAGTAGGAGAAGGTGTTGCAGCTCAATGCATTAGTGGATTTATTGCTTTAGATGTGGCTCCCCCTCGTGGACCTCTTTGGTAATTTTCCTTCCAATTGTTGCTTATATTATCCTTTAAATTATTTTGTTATAGATTTTGCTGACCTGCACGGTAGTAATAGCATCTAGTGTTGACAAAAGTCACATGACTTCAGACTCGCCGAAATCAGTTTTTCATAGTCACTGACCCATCTGATGTATGCAGTTGTTAATATTCAGCAGAAATGGACTCTGTTGAGTATATCACTGATGTCAGACAACATTATGTTTGATCACATATGCTGATAGAATTTCAAGCCTACTTCTCTTCTTTCTTTGATTATCATATGCTCCTCTCTTTTTTTCTGTCCTTTCCTTTTTTTGGTTTGGCATGTTGTGGACCTATTTGTGGGCTACGCAATGGAGGTAGCCCTCTTACAAATTGATTCCCACCAATTTTGATGAATGAGGAAACTCAACTCGAACCACTCCCAATGCTTTGAGAGTGTGGGAAAAAAAAAAAAAAAACCATTGTCCTTTATATTGTATAAGATTAGTTTATATGCGGAGAAACCTTGATAACAGCATCTCGAATGGTGCTCTTTATTTTAAAGAGTATCTTTGGTGTTATCAAAGATATTTTTATTAATTTTTTAAATAAAAAGAATAAAAACTTCTGTTCAGATCCAATTGACTCTTTAAATTTTAATTCTGTATTTTTTCTTTCACGAAAGTATTGATGATTTTAATACTTTTCCTTTTTAACTATTTTAATTAAAAATTGAAAATACCAATAAAAGAAAAAAAATTGATAAATAAAATACATAGAAATTTGTGCTTTATTGATTAAAAGTAGGATAAAAGGTGAAATTTGACTCTCTAGGCTCTCAAACTGTCTACTTTATACTTAAAAGGATTGAGAATTCATTGAACTTTTATTTTATGGGTATATTTTATAGATTATATAATAAAGAGTTGGAAATTTAAAAAAGAAACCCTTGAAGATGATCTTACACTATTTACTTATATTGCTTTTTAGCAAGTAGCAACATGAAAACGAATGAAGTCCTATCCTTTGTGTACAGGTCAGGTTGATGATTTGATCTAAAAAAAATCACTTGTGAGTTGCTTGTATAATGCAGGATTTTGGGAGATGTATTCATGGGTGTTTATCATACAGTGTTCGACTATGGAAATTTAAGAGTTGGATTTGCTGAAGCAGCCTAAATGAAAAACCATCTTCCAGTCACCAATATGTGCTGTATTGCAGTACCCTTGTGTATATAGTCTAGTGCCCTTATATACTACCCATGTGGTGGACCTTGTACGCTTATATTAGTACTTGCTTTCTTGAACTTACCTGGGTTGATGTAATACTTCATGGAAATATTTTTTGCGTATGTTCCTAAACCAAAATAAGATGATATTGAAGTTCTTATAGAAGCAAAAAGGAAAGCCAAAACTGAACTTCCAAGATTTTTGTGTATGGCATATTTTTGCATCACAATACTCTGATCCAATTGTGATCTATCTTGGAAGCATCTTTAAGGAGTCTGGGATTGCTAAAATATTCAAGAAAATGTGTCATTTAATATTTTTTTTAAAAATATTGAAATAAATTATAAAGTGTATTTTTATTTTCTAAATTTATTTAATTTATTTGTAATTATTTTAGTTAAAATTGGACATGTAAGTATTGATGTGACATTTTAGGGCCGCTATTAGTTTGTGCCATATCATCACATCAATAGATTGTAATAGTACATTAAATATTGTAAGTCCCCCGTTATAGGATTGTATCCGACCAAAAAAAAAAAAGTCATCAATTGCCTATTAGTCTAGAAAGATCAAATATTTATAGAAAATTTGTTTCAAATTTTAATTTGACTATAAATATTTCAATTTTTTGAAATATATTATATTTTACTATTAAATATATAATATTTAGTTTATAATATTTGAAATATTTATTTTATTATTTAAATATATATTATTTATTTTACACAAAAATATATTAATCTAATTAATAAATTATTTTAAAAATAAAATATATATGCATAATTATATAATACTTAAAAATTTTATATTTAAATGATAAAAATGATAAACATTATAATAAAAAGCACCAATAATTTCATATTTAATAGCAAAATATAATACATTTGAAAATAATTGAGAAATATGCCAAAATTGAATATTTGGGACAAATTCACTATAAATTGTAAAATATTTTATTTTATTTTTTTTTTTTTTCACATTAATAGGTATTTGATGTAGCATACCACATTTTGAAGCGGCATAACTTCACTTAAAATATCACCTTAAATCCTTCACATTCAGTTTTTATCAAAACAAGTGGTGGACTATCCTAAATATTTAAACTTTTTATACCAAAAGGTTTTTTAATTTTACGGGTATTGAAATCAGTAATGATTTAAGATACAATAAATGCTCTATAAATTAATAATTTGAGACCATATAAATTCTATTAATTTAAATAGACATTAATTCATTGATAAATTATTATTTATTAATTTATCGAGTGTATTTATAATTTAAAGTATAGCACTCATTCAATTAATTAAACTTTTAATTTATTTTAGAAAAATATAAATTACTCTATTAATTAAAGGAGATTAAAAGTTTAAGAAATATAAACCAATACATATCTAGTTGATTTGCAAGTATAATTTAATTTTGTTAAGTATTTCAGTGCAACTAATATCATTTTCCTATTATCAAGAGGTCAAAAAAATTCATTTTAATTAGATTCTGTTAGATTTAAATTTTTTATAAAATAAATAACATCAAATTCATATTTTAGAAACTTATAATATGTAATTTTAGTGAATTATTAAATTATGCTATGAATGAACCAATGGGTTCTGTTAGATTTAAATTTTTTTAAAAATAAATAACATCAAATTCATATTTTAGAAAATTATAATATGTAATTTTAGTGAATTATTAAATTATGCTATGAATGGAACAACGGTTTATGTAAGTTTTTTTAGAAATTATTATTTTAACTTGTTAATTGAAGTTGGAATAAAAAATTTATTATTTAATAAAAATTATTAATTTATTAAGTTATAGAGATTTTACTGTAACTAAAAAGATTAATGAAATATTATTGAAATAATGTAAACAGCGAAAAAAAGAGAGAGTTAAAACTAGGGTAAATTACAATTTACTCCCTCTATTTTACCATATTGTACTACTTCATCCCTAATATTTCAAAAATATATATGTTCATCCTTTTATTTTGCAATATTATACTATTTACCCTTTTCCATCCATTTTTTCATTAAAATTACCGTTAACTGATGTAAAATTACTAAAATATTCTTTATTATTAAATTTAATTACTATTTACCCCCTATATTTAACTCTATTATACTATTTGCCTATCAACATTAAAAGTTATATTTTTCATCATAATACTAATTTTTATCAATATTTATATTAAAACTATTATTAATTAATTATAAAATTATGATTATACTATTTAATAAAATAAAAAAATACCTAATTTTAACTTTAATTTACTCAATTTTTTTAGTAATTACTAATTAATTTTAATCTTAAATATCTCCATTTAAATATTAACTTGAAATATTTATGTTGCATAAAAAATTAATCAAGTATAAATATTTTTTGAGCTTCAAAATTTATTTTTTTATTTGAATTGTTAGTTTAATCTATTAGGTTTATTGATTAAATTAATTAAAATTATTTTTATTTATGATTGAACTACCTTTTATACATATTTTACAATAATTTTAATAATTTTAATAAAAATTTTGATAAAAAGAGTAAAAATATAATAGTAAAGAATAAAAATATATATTTTAAATTTCAGGTGGTAAGTAGTATAATAAGATAAACTAGAAGGGATAACCAATAATTATTTCTAATTAAACTACATTCCACTTAATGATATAATTGTCATTTTATGTCAATTAATGGTAATTTTAATAGAAATATTGACAGAAAAAGAAATAATATAATATTACAAAATGAAAGGATAAATAAATATATTTTTGAAATATCAAGAATGAAGTAGTACAATATAGTAAAATAGAGGGGGTAATTTATAATTTACTCTAGTTTGTAGCATCACCGCGATTATCATACTAGAGTACATGATAAGGCTTTTTGTCAATTTATGTCTAAAAAATATATTATTATTTTATGGTAATTTTTTTTAAAAAATTTCATTATATGTAGTTAAAAAACAAACAAAAAAAATTTGCATCAATTTGAATGAATAAACGTCTAGATGATAAAAGTCCATATCCTATTTTCCAATTCAAAGTGGTGAAATGGGATGTGTGAAATATCTTATATTATGTATACTAAATAAAAAAAAAGTCATATATTTGCATTTTTTGAATTATGTATAATACTAATGTAAGTTATAAAGTTAAATAAAATTTATTTTTCATTTTCCAAAATAAATAAAAAAATAAAGGAATTAATTGGGACACATTCACTAAAAAATTCCTCAATAACCTAACACAAAAACTTTGTAATTTATAGAAGTTTCTAATTTTTCAAATCACTATTTTTAAAAAATAAAAAATATTTGTGGCAAAATTAACTAATGCATTCAATAATGAACAATATTTGAATTTTAAAATGAATAAAACTAGAAAAATAATGAATAATAAGTTAATTTTTTAGTGTATTCAAAAAATTTGATCTTAGGGCATAATTATTTATATATACTTTTCATTATATTTATACAATTATTTCTACAATATATTTCAATTTTCATTTATTAATTATATATATATACACACACATACATACATACATACATATACATGCATATCCATTACTTTTTTAATATATCAAATATTATTTTATAACAGATGTCGTTCAATTATCATATTAAAAGAAGAGAAAAACTTATTCAACTAAATATTGTATTGCTCAACAAAACAATGTGTCATAATAATATAAATTAAAAAATAATAAAATAACAAGTGTCATTTATTAAAAAAATTTAACGTACTCTTAAGTTGATTTGTAATGTTTATATACATAGACGTTCATACACAACAACCATAAATTTTCTATTTTCTCTTATTTTTATAGCGTACAACAATGGTATATTCAATTAGAAGTTCGATAAAAACAAATATTTCTACACAATGTGCTCATATGACTAACTTAATGAATGAGTTAATAAGTTAATAAGTATGAGGATCATAAATACTAACAACATTAATGTTCATATAATTTGTATCAACAGTCAACTACAAAAAAAAATATTTTTAGTAGAGCTATATTGAGTGTGTATTGCTTTAAAGAAACTTTATGATCAAACTAAGTGCTTCTGTTTGATGCAATTCAGTTTTGTAATCGTTAAGTGAAATATGCCAAAGTTGTTATGATTTTTTTTTCAAGTATGATAATGCATGGTGTTGTTAGGGAAGATTGAAGACAAAATAATAAAAATTTTACTTCTAATATGTAACACCCCTTCCCACCATACCTCAACAAGAATACCCATCTGATTATAGTATGAATAAAAAGAGATATTTCCTAAAAACTATCAGAAGAATCTCTTAACAATAACCATTATAAAAAAATGTCATTTCTTTAAAATAATAGCACCAAAC
>CATIWO010205993.1:0-11961 GCA_949673435.1 Macaranga tanarius
AGGAAACTTGAACTTTTTGGGCAGAGGATCTTTATCATCAAAGTCCAAGTCACCATAATCCATAACAGCATCAATTCCCTTATCCTTCATCAATAGTTGCATTTGGGATTTGACCTTGTCCATTTCCTTAGCCCATTCAGATTTTTTAAGGTCCGCAACTGGGTGAAATTCTTGCTTTGGAGGGTCAGCCAGTACGGTTTCCAAATTATCCTCCCTTTCTCGGTCCCTGGTTTTCCTGATAATTACATCATCCTCTTCCAGATCTATTGGTTATTTCTGCCTGGCAGTCTGAAGCATTTCTCCCATTACTTCCCGGATTATACTACGGGTATCAGCAGTAATTTCCTCTTTCAACTATCTCTTGAAAGCTTCCATATCAAATTTGTCTGATATTGTAGCTTGAACTGGTGGTGTGGATCTAACTAGACGGCCGTCGTTGGTGTGCATCCAAACAAGAGGTGTAGGATCTATGTCTGTAAAACAAAGGGTTAGAAATATGCATGATGTGTATGCATAAGATGTAGATCTATTTGAAAAGGGTTTAAACAAAAATACAGACAAACAAGCACACATAGGGTCTCAGACACAACCTTCCAACCTTATTCCTCCCACACACGTATTCATTGGTCAGTCTCTTATCCTAGGATTTTTGGCTTGGGTTTCGATTATCAGCGGGGGATAACAAAACCGACGTACAAGCATATTTCTCGAGACGTTGGTAGTATATCTTGTTCATAAAGCCAAAGTCCAACTTTATGGTTCTTAAGAAAAATGATCTTTCATAAACATGATCCACCCTTATTGGGCTTGGACTTTATAGACAAGATTACTATATGGTATCAAATAGGTAGTATGTTCTTTCCATAAAACCAAAGTCCAACACAACGGGCCAAAATAGAAGGGCATAAGCCCAATCTAAAATGATCCATCAATATTGGGTCTGGGCCTTATGAAAGAACCACTATATGGCATAAAACACATGCATCAAAGGAGAACTTAAAGGTAGTTGCTAGGGGCATTTATATGAGCTGGGTATTGGGAAAGTCAAAGGCTCCTACAGTCTGTTATATACTTTTTCCTTCTCCTCACTCAAGGGTCCAAATGACGTACTCAATTGTACTGCACTGTGAGTGACAATAGCTATATACTCCACCACCAGGTTTGAATGAAACACAGGCAGCAAAGCAACAACTATTATCGGGTTATTTGGGACTGTGTGCACAATGTGTGAATGGTGTAGTGAATGCAAAGAAATAACCATATAATTGAAAATAATAAAATATGAAACATTTGGAATCAGTTTCTCTATCCCCAGTGGAGTCGCCACTGTAGGCAGCGGGGTTCAGCGCGCGCCCAAGTGTTCGGCGACCACGGCACTGTGCGGGCTCAGGGCCCACTAGGAGTACAACGTTGGGCCTTTTTAAAGGATTTTAGTTGGAGAATGGAGTCACCACCCGGATAAAACCCGGGACATACTTTACAGCAACTGAATTCCACGGAGGAAGCCTAGCAGCCGTCCTTAGAGATTGGGTCCGGAAACTGGGTATGGGCTTTTAACGACCCACCGACCTTGCGATCGGCCTCCGTTTATGTTTTATGTTTTATTATTTTTAATTATTTAATTATTTCTTGAATTACATGCAAATGACTATTTTAATTCAAATAATTGTCAAGTTTTACAATTTAGTCCAAATTGATTAATTAGTCCAATTTACATGCAAATTTAGGCCATGATCCATACATCCATTCAAAACAATTAATCAAATAAACAACAAAACATGAATAAAGCATACAAAGAAAGGAGGGAGGAGAAAAGATTACAAATCCCACAATTAAGAATAATTTAAATAAAATAGAAAAATCCTAAGAATTCTAAAATAATGGAAAATGTCCATTATTGCTGTTCCTGCATCATCTTTAAAAATTCAGTAGTCTCCAGGCGTCATAAGAACTCTACAAAAGCAACTCAAAAATTAAATAGAATGAAAAGAAATCAATTTAAAGAGTATGCGAAATAGAGGCAGCGCCTCTTTAGGAAGAGAGACGTCGCCTCTATGAATTAAGAGGCGGCGCTTCTTAATAGAGGCGCCGCCTCTGTGTCTGCAGAAACTACACAGCATAAAATAATCGAATTGAATAAGCGTAAGAAATGGTCTAAATATTACCAATTACAGTCATAAAACCAATATAACTTCAACAGATATTTAAATGAACATGCACTACAATTCTAAAGCAAATAAAGATTAGATTGAATGAAATTTCAAATAATAGCTAGAAAAGAAAATCAGAATTTACTGATGAATCGAGTTTGAAATTAATTTGGCCCTCAGAAGTAGTGTTTGTGTAAGCTTCTTCGTCTCTGAACTTCGGACTCTATCTCCCTTCTTAGCTTCTGTCCTTTTTTTTTTAGCTCTCTTTTCTTTTTTACTCTCTTTTTCTCTTTTTTTGATAGTTCAATTTTTTTTGTTGCCAATCCTGTTTCTGTGTCTCCCTTTTCTTTTTATAGGGTTAAAGAAACCCTAAAATATTTCCTCTCTTTCCTATTAACTCATGAGAGAGGTTGTGGAACGTGGGGAGACCTACGTTCCACCATTAAAGACCATTTAATTTTTTTTTCTGTTACAGACTCGGAGAGTCGCCGCCTCTCTAATCGAAGAGGCGCCTCCTCTTGCCTGGAGAGGCGGCGCCTCTACCACTAAAAGCAGCGCCTCTAGGCTTTTCACAGCCCAAAAAGCTTACTCTGATGGGCTTGGCCCATCAGACCACCCTAGCCTGACTTTTCTGGGCTGAACCCTTCTTTGAATATGATTTAATTAAACAGAAATTTTAAAGGTATTTAGAGTCCAGTTCCTCAACAATTGGACTTTAGCTGCCATTTTTCATCATTGGGCATTTCTTTTTCGGGTCGGCTAAACCGTGGTGCCCACACTAATTTAGGTCACTTATATACTACTTAAAGTCTTTATGTGATTTACATTTCCTATATACTCTAACATCTAGATAGAAGTATATAATCATAAACCAAACAACCAAATGGTGGCCAATAACTGACAAGATAAGATATAGTAAAAATCTAGGAAATGAGTGCAAGAAGAGAGGACAAATGTGTATGAACTGAGATTATTTAACAGGAACAAACACTGAAAACAGTATTCTTCAGTCTAAGATTTGAGTTGTAATCAATTTCTTTATCATTAGTCATTGTTTAATGTGAGCTAAACTAATAGTTAAACTTAGAAAACTGTGGGCTAAGAGAGGGTTAAGAAATCTAGAGCCTATAAAATAAATTGTTAGTGGGGGTGGAGAGTGGAGACTGATCCATGTTACAGGAGACCACAACGTAATGTCTGAGGAAAACCAGGATCAAGGCAAATGGGGCAGTTAGGGCAGATTCCACAAAATCACCAATCTCAAAATTGTAAGAAATTTTTCTTAATTGGAGGGTCAAGACAAGACAAAAGCAACATTGAAATTTGTATCCATATTTATACTTTTGCTTTGTTTTGTTTTTGTTTTTGGTTCAATCCTAGAGCTTCCACAAATGAGCAGATATACAGAAAAAGTCAAAAATGAAATATGCTTCGTTTTTGGCCCTATGGAGTTCTAGCATCACTTATTTATATTCACAAATTTGTCGTTTTTGGCTCCGTTTAATAATTTTCAATGCTTTAAAATTATGTAGGCATTTGCCTGCTTATATATATATATATATATATATATATATATTATAAGCAACATGTATTTTTAATTTTTTTTTGAGATGATTATCAATTTTAATTTTAATCTCCCAAAAAATTAACTTCAAATTTTTTGTTTGAATAGATAATGTAACAAACAAAAACACAAAAATGACATTTTATTTTTTCACTAATTTTTAGAATTTTTGTAAGTACTTTTCCTCTTTGTGTGTATATATGTATACATACCTACTTGGTTACTTGATAGCTTTTTTTAGCTATAATGAGCTATTTTTTTTCTATTTTATTTGTGTTTGGTGCTAGTGCTATATTATCTATTTGAGTCAAAAACTAAAAAATTTAAATTGAAGTTTTACACTAAAATTAAAAATATATACGAGATTTGATAACAATTTGAAAATAGATAATTTTTTACCGAAAACAAATTCACTGTCATGAAGATCAATCACTATTCTATATTGCAAAATTCCAATTGGGTTCTGGCTTTAAAGAAGAAAGATTTCGATAATGGGCCAAAGGACTCAGCTGTCAAGTTATAAACTTTGCTAAAACTTTTTAGGCCTGTTCCTGCATGTAGAATGCTCATATTCGTCCTCCGCCCAAAATTAATCATAGGATAGGAGGAGAAGAAAAAAACTATTCTTAATAATTGAAAAATGATTCCTCAAAAAAATAATTGAAAAATGATTAGTTTAAAAATATATAATATCATAAAAATCCTAACCACCTTTTTTTTTTCCTTTTTCTTTATTTTTGATTTCTCCTCAAAATTTTAATTTTGGTCACCATAGATTATTTTTTTTATTGATGGTGATCCTTTCTATTTTTATTTTATTTTATTTTATTTTTACATTGAATAAATACAAATTTTTGATATATTTTTTTTATTAAAATTGTTGAATTTTTTCTTTATGAAATTCTTACCCTTAATGGAATTTTTTGCGATCTTCCTTGATGAAATTTGCATATCTCCTTATTGTGAAATTTCTATTGGTATTTTTACAATCGGATTCATTTAAAGACTAAATAGTCAATGTATGATTAAATGAAGTTATTGAATGAAACATACATATTGATGAGTTGCAAACCAAAAGAGTCTTATCAACACGATTAAAGAATAATAATAAAAAATTTCATAATTTGAGTAAAATTTTATTTTGTTACTTCTTGATTGTATTATTATTTTATTATTTTTTCATCAAGATATACTTTTAATTTTCAATGAATGAAATATTCATTTTTAAAAAAAAAGTTAGTTCACTTAATGAGTAAAGGCTTTATTAATTTATATATCACATTTTCATAAATTAAATGTAAAATGCTTAAAATATATATTAGACATTTAATAACTAGATGCAATAAGTACAAAATTTTATAATTTCACATTTTATAACTGTGTGTATAACTATTTGTATGATTTAATCTATAATATTTGAAATAATTAATTTTTATAGCCAGACGTGTTAAATTATTTTTGAGAGAGCTTTACAATTTTTGTAATGATTTTGTAATTGAATTGATTATTCAGAACTTATAACCTCTGATTATCAGTAGCTTAGACCTAAAAGAATAATTAGTTTTGTCACATGGCTTAACTGGAGATCAACTGAACGTCATAAGTAATAACATAAGCAATATACATACGACATTGAATGCATGCATATCTGAGTAAGCAAAAAAATATCTTCAAACTTGTTAATTAAAGCTTGAAAAGACAATGAAGAAAATTGAACCACCACGTGAATAATTTAAATTACGCGACTCCTATCTTATATCTTGCCGCGAGATTTTTATAATTAAAAATATATAAATAAATAAAATAATATTATAAATTATGACACGACAGATTCATCCAGTTTTTTTTATAAATTTTAAATTTTATTAATTTAATTAATTAAATAATTAAAATATATATTTTTTATTATTATATAATTTTTATATTATACAAAAATAAATAAATAAATATATTATATTATATGAGTTTGTAAATTATTCATCTAGTTCTTTTATAGGTTTTAGATTTTATCAATTTATTTAATTAAATAATTAAAATATATATTTTTTAATTATTATATAATTTTTTATTATTAATTAAATAAGGATAAAAGTGTAATTTTAAGGAAAAAGATATTTTATCTTTTTTCCTATTGAACGCAATAGACGACTATCACTATCCTTTAAATTAAAACACAATTTCAATGTGGTCTTTTATGCTAATGTTATTTTGGGTTTCGTCAACTCATGACTTTGATATATAGACTAATTAGGGGCGAGCACGGGGTTCATAATTGAACCGATTTTTATGGAAGAGTATAAACTGAATCCAAATTGAGTTTTTTAACTTATCAGTTAATCGATGTTTATATAAAATTATTTAGAAATATTAAATCTATAGTTTTAGTAAGTGGTTACCGATTTTTATATAAAATTATTTAGAAATTAAATTTACAACTTTAGTAAGTGGTTTGGTGATAGGGCACGCATTAGTTCTACCTTTAGGACTTGGATTCGTTCCCTTAACCACTGAAAAGAATGAAAACACACAGACCATCGAACTAAAGACTATTAGTTGTTATATTTCAATCACTACATTACATATATAAATTAGTTCGATTCAATTTTTTAGTTAATTTCAATTTTTTTTAAGTGTTACCGATTGAAACTGAACTAATCAGTTCGGTTTGGTTATTCAGTTTTAGCTGATTTTTGCACATTCCTAAATCAGTAAGAGTTAACAAAGACCGAAGACTGAAGACTAAACATCATATTACATGTACAATAAGGTAAAGTTTTTCAATGATGTGCTACTAAGTTAACCCCACTAAAATAAGATGACCATCGCTGTTTTTAACTTTTCTACACTTCTAGCTTCAAAAATGTGTCTCTCACTCTCTCGGATGCTTATGGTGGACCATCTTGTGTGCATCACAACCAGAATTATTGATTACGATACTTCAATTTTGAATAACATGCATGCCTTCTTCTTATCAATGTCTTTTTTTGTTGATGTATATTACCTTCATAAGTGTCTAAATTTGAACGATGAATTCCTCCTAGACTATGCTTGTATTTATTTTCTTGAAAGTTACTGAAATGCTCACTGTATTTAATTTAATTGAAGTCCCCATAAGAAGTCCAACTGGCAAAAGACGTGGACATATATTGTGGAGATCAATGATTGAACTCTCACCCCCTTGATTTCCCTCTTGTTGTGTTGAGAATTAACCACTCCATCTAGATGTTAAAAAAAATTAATTTATTGATCAATGCATTTAAGTTGAATAGATAGATGTTACTTCCTGACCTCTTATATTACACATTGTACAAATTTCAATTGAGTAATCTCAACTTTATTTTTTTGAAAATTATTAATTATTAATTCGTCTAAAAAAATTCTTACATCCACTATGTAATACACCTTATGGTATGATTTGTAATGTAGAAATATGTGTCTCGTTTTTATAGGTCAAATATAAAATATTTTACTGATGTATCTTGTTTTTACAGCTTAATTTAGATTTGATAAATACGACACGATATTTGTTTAAGTTCCATTAATTTATTATAAAAAAACCTGACTCATTGGATAAAATATTTACATAATTAAATCTATACTGGATTACACAAATTAGAAAGTATTGATAGTATTACAACCAATGTCAAACTTATAAATTTTACTCCATAATATTCACTTTAGATTGATGAGGTGGGTTTTGGTCATAAGGCTTTAATATAATGGAATTTGTTACCATTCAATCTACACCTCATTAGTCACTAATCACATTTTATTAAAAAGAATATAAAAATAAACAATAATTATTCAAACTGATTCAAATTGCAAACCTTTTGAATCAAGGCAGTGTATTGTTACTATATACTGAAGTGGCTCTCATAACTCAAATTAAGAGTTCTAAATAATTCCAATTGTATTATATCAACAAAGATTTCAACACTAATTTAAAAATTTCCAAGACTTCGAAGATCAAATCAAACAGATGATTAAACAAAAATGCACATGTGGGCGGCTGGTTTAAGTTCAAATGTCTCAATAATTAGCTGCAAAATCTACCAATCACATTTTTTTTTTTTGTTTTTGTTATTTATTTATTTATTTTTCTTCTGCTTCTTATGAGTCAACACATCTAGATTTCCAAAATTGCAAGGGCAAGCATTTAGGGTACTGTCAGAGTCTTCCCTTTGATTTATGTTTCTGGGTACATTTATATTAGACACAGACAATAGAGGGGGAACCTTCGAAAGAAGTCTGGCTTTCTAGTTGCTGGTTAATATTGTAACCCAGACGATTTTTTTTTGTCATTGTCATTAGTCAGTCAACTACAGCTCTATTGATTTCATTTCAATAACATAATAAAGGGACCGTTTAATTTATGTGTGTGCTGACATAGTCAAATTATACAACATCTCACAATCTATATTTATATTAATTCGCGGGCAGAATATATTTTAGACCGAAAACATGTAAAGTATTGTCGGATTATTTCTACCAATTTAAAACTCTAATTAATATATTTTTATATTCTGCATATGTATGTATATATGGTGTTTGAAAATAAGGTTTAAATGAGAATTCAAATGTGAGTTATTATACATCAAATTGAATAAATAGAAAAACAAAGAAAAAATATTTATTATCGTTGAAGTTACGTGTATGGTGTGATATCATTCGCCATGTTCTACGGTTACCCGTGAATCTTTGCAAGGAGAGTTAACTATTGACCTTATTTATATAGTAGCTAGAAGATATTTGAATTCAAGAGCTTTCGTGAGAATATAATTAAAGGTATAGCGACACTACACTCGCGACACTACACTCGCGACACTACAGTAGCATTGCAACTTGCGACAAAAGTCAGTTTTACCCCTAAAAAAATTTAAATACTCTCCTAAATTAAATTTCTGATAGACGTCGCAACCATCACTATCCACAATTAAAATAGTTTTGATTTATATATGTATTAAAAAATTTTGTTCCACAAAGTTTTTATATTTTCTTTTAAGAAAAAATAGAAAATAAATAAATAAATGTCTACCACCCTTAAATGCTGCCCTCATGGGAAGGCAATAACAAAAACAGTAATGGCAATTTCAGTCAACTTCCTTGATGACTACTAATGAAATGAATAGTCAAAATTATTGAATTCTGGTGACGTTACTATTATCAGTACATATATATATGAAATTATGTCGCATGAATACATTGAATTTTTCATTTCAAAAAAAAAAAAAAAGTCGGCATTGAAAATATTGGCCCCTATGCAATCCGTTACCCATATTTATTAAGTAAAACAATTTTGAAAATAAAATTATTTATGAATGAATTCTATTTAATCGGTTCAACTTCGTCGATTATTTTGTTCATATTTGTGTAACTTAATGTATAAGATGGAAGAAATTATGAATTTAAATATTCTTGAAAATTATAATTTTAATTTAAAGGGTTGACTTGTACTGTAAAAATTTTAGTTTGTGTGATAATATTTTATAGTGAAAGATTTTGTAAATTCTAATACTTAATAAGTTAAATTTTTTTGAATCAGTGCCACTTCGAGGTGGAATCAAAGGGGTGGCAAGGAGGGGTCACTAACTCTTACCCAATTAAATTCTATTATAATCTCTTAAAATTTATATTTATATTATTTTGCTCACAAATTTTGATTAATTGTCCCACTCTTCATAAAATAAACTTAATCCATGTATAACTTTTTTTCAGAAAAAAATCTGAAACTTTACTTTTCCAACTTAGAATGCTAGCTCAGCCACTGAAACTAACCACGAAGTGCTAATGAGATTAAGTTTATATCTATTTAATATAGTGTACTAAAAAATATTTTTTTTTTTTTTGATAAGTAGTTGTATGTTGTCGTCAAATCCGACACCGTTGTCCACTGATAAAGAGTTGAGAAGGAACGGAAGTCAGTTGTTCAAAGGTGGTCCTGTTATAGTTGAAGACCCTTAATTTGTTTTTGATAATTTGAAATAGTTACTGACCGTAAACACCATCACTTCACTGCAACACATCACATGCATCTACTTAATTTTGCATACACTACAAACAGCATATTCAGCTGCACGACAGGTACAAGTGATCAATATTAATCATACAAATCCTAATCTCTATATTGTTAAAACTTTCGATGTCGTTGAATGTATGCATCTTATATGTGGTTACTAGCTAGCTATAGGTAGCTCACAATTACGGAAGTGTTGAAAAAATGTAGCGGTTTATGTGTATGCAGCTGCAATTTTCATGGCAGATGAGATGTGTGAACGACGAGAATTTATATACACCACTAGCTAGCTACTTGGAGAAGAAAAATAATACACTTAACCGACGATCCATATCATTGAAATTGCTGTACTGTACGTAGTACTTGCAAAGCAGAACAACATTAACATATTTGTTGCTCGCCGGACGGGGCATGCAGCCATATCATCAATTCTCACCCGCGTGTTTGCCATTTATTAATATTTTCGAAATGCCGTAATTCATGATTGTCAGCCACAAAATATATCTATATATAATTTACCGACAATTATTGGTATAGTTGGTACAATATTGTCATATTTTGATTTTGAATTTGAACTATAAAGTATGTAATTTTTTAAATTAATTGTCAAAAAATTTTTGCTGCTAATTGTTAAGAAACAACTTTTAGGTTTTACTTAAATCAAACTAAATTAGTTGGACTCCTGAAGTTAGGGCTTATTGGTGGTAGCTAGTAGGCTTTTTTTTTTTAAGGGAATGATAGATGATTAATACTATGCATTTATGCGTTTGGTAAAACTATAGTAGTTATTGTTAGTGAATTTAATTAATTACAAATATAGACATTGGTTAATTTATATACAAATAATCATATTTTAATTATATTTATTTTTAAACAATAAATTATATATATTTGTATTATATATATATATATATATATGTATATGTAAAAATAAATATTATTTACACTTATAATTAAAAATATTGAAGGTAATTTTATTTTTCTTAAATTTTTGGCACTAAAATTCAAATAAAGTATTAATATTTGTTGTTATTAGTGTTAGAATTGATAAGTTTTGAATTTTTTTGTTAATATAATTTTCAATATTTTTATTTATGTGAATGTTTTTAATAATTTTATAAATATTTTTTATTAAGTTAAAGTTAATTAATTAAAGTTAGAAATGATAAGATAGTAAATTTATTTTTAAAAATGTAATTATTAGTGAAAAGCTTTAAATTGAAGTTGATGTGAACTGAAACTATTTAGTACTCTAACATCTATCAGCTAACAATTAACAATTTCTTTCAATAGCTAAATCAAACACACCGCCTTAAAATAAGTAAAATTTTACAATTGTTATTAATATAAAGGTTACATCAGTAAATTAATTGTATAACAAAAATTGCCAAATGGCAAAATTTTAATTCTATAATTTTATAATATTTTTAAAGAGAAAAACCTGAAAATCACACTTTCATTAATAATTTCTCAACTTACTTTTTATGGGACTAACCAATAAGATCCACTAGTTTTTTTTTTTTTAGTGCCAAAAAAATTTTCCAAAGTATTTTGAGACCTTAAATCAGTGGCAGAAACAACCCCAAGTCGATTGTATTACACCAGTTTGTTTAAAAGCTAACCACAAAGTTGGAATCGAACCAAGCAAATTAAAGATAAGAATTGATATGTACAAGATTATTACTGGGTGATTAGGATATATTTTGTTATGTTTTATGTATGTAATTTATGCGAATTTTGTGATAAAGAATGTTAATTTGTGTTTAGATAGGATAGTTATGTTTATTTGATGTTTGTAGGTCATTAATCAAGGTTGGATATGGATCAATCGAAGATTAGGAGCAAATAAAGTTAATTTTTAAAGCTTTTGTGAACACAGGCAACAATACGGCTGTGTCTGCCCGTGTAGTCTGCTGAAAAATTTGAATACCCTAAACACGGGCCGGGACACGCCCGTATGTTAGGTCATGTGATACACTGCCAGTTTTATATAATAAGAGACACGGCTCGGGACATGGCCATGTAACTACCCAGATTATGCAAGGAAAGAAGACACGGGCGTGTAGGCAATATACATGGCCGTGTTTGCAGAAGAGAAAAGATAAGATTGACTTCTTTAAACCCTAATTTAGAGGGAATTGAAGGGGAGCTATAAAAGAAATAAGAGACCATGTAGAAAATCATCTTTGATAGAGAAAAGGGAGACCTTTAAGACATTATTGAAGACAAAGATT
>CATIWO010206018.1:0-59608 GCA_949673435.1 Macaranga tanarius
GATTTTTAAACTTAGGTGATAATTTAAGGGTTAAGGGATTTTTGATGTTTAATGAACTTAATGCTAAATCCTTTTGATTATGGTCAAGACTCATAGATTAATGTTTAATTTTAGCTAACCTATGTGATTTGGGGGTAAGATGGAGCGTTACACGCACTTGCTTAATATATTTGAAAATTTTATTGGTTTTTGTATGCAATTTGTTGTGAGAAGGAGCATAAAATGCACTCACTTGATTGTTGCATTCAATTTGTAATGGGATAAGAAAAAATATATGAGATGGAGCGTAAAACGCACTCATGAAAAAAAAATATTAATAAAAGTAATATAATAAGATTGAGGGTTGGCTTTGTTTAAATGCTGATTTGTGAAATTTTTGGTTGTAATTAATAGGATAGCTTTTCACATGGTAATTTGTTAAGTCCTTTAATTTTTGAGTTATCATTTACGCTTTTGAGTTATAAGGTACATATTAAATGAAGAATGTGTTAAATATGCAAGTGAAAGTGGTTTTGAGTCTTGTTCATGTTTGTGATAAGATGTTGAGTAATTTTTGTTTGAGGACAAGCAAATGCTTAAGTATAGGGGAATTTGATTAGTGTATATTTTATTATGTTTAAGGTAGTAATTGTATGTTATTTTTGTGATAATTTATATTTAAATAGGATATTTATGTCTATTTGATGTTTGTAGGTCATTAATCAAGGTTGGATGTGGATTAATCTAAGATTAGGAGCTAATGAAGTTAATTTTTGAAGCTTTTATGAACACTGGGAACAACACGGCTGTGTGTCTGCCTGTGTAGTCCGTTGGAGGATTTGAATACCCTGAACACGGGTCGAGACACTCCCGTATGTCAGGCCGTGTGATGCACTGCCATATTTGTATACTTGAGACATGGCTCGAGACATGGCCGTGTAGGTGCCCGGATGTTGCATACAAGGAAGACACAGGCGTGTTGGATAACAACATGGCCGTGTGTGCGGATGAGACCTGATTAAATTAACTTCTTTTAACCCTAATCTAGAGGGACTTGAAGGGGGAATATAAAAGGAATAAGAGAGTGCATAAAAAGGGATCTTTTGGACAGAAAAAAGAGGACCGTGAGGGAATTATTGAAGATCAAGATTGGATATTGAAGATTAAAGAGATAAAGAGATTGAATTTCTATTTTCTTCTTCTTATTTCTTGTAATTAGTGATGGATTTCTTTTACTTGTCATTTGAGTTTAGTTCAATTATGTTAGGCTAGGTTTTTATTCATTAGGGAATTAAGGATCCGAACATGAATTAGTCAAATTTTCCTTCCTAATAAATCTTTTATTCATGCAAAATTATATTTATTGAAATTAATGCTTGTTTATGTTTGGCCATCATTGACATGATTTTAATTAAGATTATGCATTGAGAGATGATAGTTTTAATAGAACTATAAACATAATTTAAATTGATTCATTGTTAGAGATAAATTGAATTGATTTAATTCTTTAAGAGTTGAGATTAAACTTCGTGATTGAATTGGTTAGGGTTTATAATCACAATGAGAATTGGGTTGCATGATCTTAATTAAAGGGCGTAGAGTAGTATAGTCAACCTTGAGAGAGGTGATTATCATTTTAGATAGCTCAGGATTTGCGTGAATAATTGAATTAAGGGAAGGGAAATTGGTTAATGAGTGTGAGGTGAATTAATTTCCTAATGGTTATTTTAGATTTGGTTAATTGATTACCAAATTAGGATTTATAGTTTATTTAGTTTTAGTTAATTATAACTAAATTGATAATTACAATTGGACGCTTTAAACAATTAGAAATAAATTAATAGGTAGATAGATTAAAATCTCTGTGGGAACGATATCTTTAGTACTACTTGTCGATTCTGTATACTTGTAGAGTTTTACACAAACAGTCAATAAGAAAAATTATCAATTGATAAAAAATCTTTTTCCATCTATCAAAATATTTCACTTTATAAACATGTAATTTTTTAAAATATGCATGTATCGTATGAATTATATAATTTTTTTTAATTGTATAATTTACCATATTCTTCATATGATGATTTTTCTGCATATGCTAATTAAACGAATTATATGAATAAATAAAACTTGCATATCCCACTTAATATGTTTGTAGTTTTTAAAATATGCAGAATTTGATATTTTATATAATTTTTTTTGGGTGAATTACATTTTTTCATTGCAAATTGAACTAATTCACACATTCTCCCCTCTTGTTTGAAAATCGATTTTTTTCAAATTCAGTTTTCATTTAGTCAACACTTTAATCATGTTGATAAATTTTCCGATAAAACTCTTATTTCTAAAAATATTTAAATTTCTCTATTTTACAATGACAAAATAATTTAATCCTTCTATCTAAATACTATAAAATAATTTAGTTACTCAAATTTTTAATTATTTTAAATTTAAAATTTTAATATCAATTAAACTTTTAACATCTATACAAACATCGCCAAAGGTTGAGTAGTCTAGTGATATAATTTTCTTCAAAGCATTAATAGGTTAAAGGTTCAATCATTCCCTCTCCCCTCCCCAATTCTTTTAAAAAAAATCTATACATACATCTATCATATATCAAATTAAAAGTCAAATTATAAATTTTTATCTTTATTTTGTGTAAATAAATAAAGTTTAAGTTTGCAAGTTTAGTGTGTCAATGTGGAAAAGTTTGTTTTTTTAGGTGTGTTTTTTTAGTATGTGAATAAGTGTTGTGATAGTGAAGTGTTAATAAATTTTGGCAGCATATCTACTGAAAATTGATTGTTTTGATTTTGAAAATGCATGGTTGTGGTGCAAAGTGTGCAGTGATAAGTGATGTTGTCAATGATCATTTCAAAAAGAGCTTCGTCTGAAATAATAAAAGCTCTGTAATATCAATCAAGATCCAAGTGTTATATAGTACCAATAGAGTTCATCAAGTTACAACTATCGAATTACAAGTCTCAATCAAGCTATCAAATACATCAAGCTACATTATAGACAACCATAGTTAATAAAAAGTTATGATCAGGTTCAAATCCTATCAAAATCAAATCTCTTGAGGCTCTCTCAAGTAGCTAGGCACTTTTGTCTAGTTGTTAATGCCTTATGTTCTTTATCTATCTATTCTGCAGCTGCATCTCTTTCCTCCACATCCTTAATCTTGTCAAGCATGCTTGCTTTAAAACTAAAGTCCCTTTTAAGGAATTATGGAGAAAACCTAACGAATTCTGGAGGAAGCTGGAGAAAGTTTTAAGGAAATAAAGTCTAAATACCCCCATCTTTACCATGACATATAAAATGTTTGAAATAAAGATAAGTCAGCTTGAGAAAATAGGGAAAAGGTACTTCAAATGAGGGGAAAGTAGTAAATACTTGATTTCCTTAATGATCTTTAAGGGACAAGCATGATGTCCTTGATGATCCCCTGAGGAAAAATCAAAATATGAATGTTTGAAGTTGGGGGAAGAAAAAATAATGATGTCAAGGAAAAGGAAGCACCTCAATAACATCTAACTTATTGGAAGAAATGTGATATCCACTAGCAAAAGTAGATGCTGGGGTAAGGGTATAAGTTGTTCAAGTAATTCAGGAATAATAAGCATTCTTTATGCTTAAAACAGGCTTAAGTAAGATAAAAAGACAATAATTTTGATATCTATTTACTTGCATTTTTAGAGGAATAGAACCTAAAGGGGTGGAGGAAAGATCAAGAATTTTACATTCTTGATACATAAGTTTGAAGGAAATGACTAATGAATGAATATCAAGCAAATATAAGGTAAATCCTCAAAGGGTAAATAAAGAAAATTCATTTTCAATAGCAAATACACAGAAAATGGCTTGAGGATTTAATAGTGCTATATGCATTTTTTAAGGACATTTATTATTTTAAGTTTCAACAAGCTTAAAAATACTAAAATTAATTTTCTAGAGCTTTGAAGGCATGATTCTTACTTAAAATGTAATTTTTTTTGAAGATAGACTTTAAGAAAGTGAGGTTTAACTTGGCCAAAGAGGGCTAAAAGATTATATTTGACCCTAAACCTCAATGAAATTAAATCACCAATGCTTGAAGTGGTAAAAATAAGTGTAAAATAATGATTTCCCCTAAGTGACATAAGGCTTCCTTAAGAAAACATGGAGGAAATAACAAACAATTACAAAATTTGCTGGAGGAAATAGAGAGACAACAAGAAAGAAAGACATTAAAGTGCTTAATATGGTATCATGTTGATTTCCGCATGAATTTTACAAAGCTATTAAGCTAAACTTGGCTTATATACCAAGTAATTTGTGAAAACATTACCTATAAGCTTTGTAAAAGATGATTTTCATTATTTTTGCAATAAAATTAAGGCAAAATATGAAGGTAGTAAAATCAAAGGTTTAAGTTGTCAAAACCTTCCAAAAGTGCAAAAATCTGTAATTGATTTTGACAATGGCATGGTGAACATCATAAACTCGATTAAAGAGAAATGCAAGAATAAAGCCAAATTTAAGCCAAGAAATGAGCATTTTTGCTTGAGGAAGTGTATTTCTTAGGCACTGCCCAATTACATTTTAGCTTTAAAAAGCTTCAAAATTTAAGAATAATTAATTACAAATAAATGCTTACATTTAACTGAAAATGAAATAAATTTAGCCATTAATTGAAATATTTTATCAAAGATTATTCTGACTTAACTATTAAGCCGAAAATCTAAAAAATGTACAATAATTTTTGCAAATTAAAAATATTTTTGAGAGTAGTATAAACTAATTATTTTGGCAATTTGTTGTTAAAATAAATTTGAAGTTCATATTGTGTGTGAAAATATTAATTCGCAAAATATAAAAGAACCTTGAAAGCATTGAAATAATAGTTTTAGCCAAAATAAATGGAAATGGAGTCTAAAAAAAGGCTTAAACTCTTGATGCATACAATTTGCCTTGGGGAAATAAACATTTTTAGCCAAATCTACACCAAATTATCATTAAAATATTTATAAAATTTGGCTAGCACATAATTTATCAAATAAAAATGCCTCAAACAAATTTTTGCCAAACTGGTATTTCCCCAGCAATTTTGATAATTCCCTCAAGTAAATGGCAGTAACAATTACCATTTCACAACTATATCATCACCAAATTTCTTTCACAAGAACAATGAGTCAATTTTTGTCTAAAGCACCAAAAAAGGCAATAACAAAAGCTAATTCTGCAAGGTGCCATCACCATCAAAAGGTTCACAAGGCAAAGAGCACAAAATGAAAAATTGTGATTTTGCAAGACATCATCGCCAACATCAAGTCACAAAAACACAAATGCAACAAACTGATGCCTTAAACATCAAGCATAAACGCAAAAATCACAAGATGCTACGAGCTTCAAAGCACAATATATGGCATCAACGCCATTGTCAAAATTCAATTCCATTCAATCCAAGCAATATACAATTTGAATTGAAAAAATTTACCGTGATTAAATTTGAATTGACTTGAAAAATTGAAGGTTCTTGGCCTGTTGGTATGTTGGTGGTGCTCTCGGCCTCGACAGTGCTAGCTATGGCATGGACAGCTTCGATTGGGTCACTGAAGAAAGAGGAAGTAGCGGCTTCGAAGGGCACCTTGCCGAGAGCAGCAACCAAAGTGGTGCCTTCGATTTCACCAGGGGCAGAGTTAGAGATGAGATGACCTTGGCGTAAGAAGCAACAATAACAGTGTCGAGGCTGAGCTCACCTTCGCGATGGACAGTGGTATGGGACGAGCCAGGCAAGCGAGAGAAAGCAGCAATAGCCGGAGCGTGTGAGAGGCCTTGCGTCGGGATGAGGCCAGCTTGCCTGTGTCATGCGAAGCTCGATTTCACCATGCGCAACAGTGTGAAGCGAGGTGGCCTTGATAAAGGAAAAGTCCGGTGTAAGAAGCTTCAGCTGTGACTAGAGGTGAAGCGGAGGCAAGCTGGAGCGGCGGCGTTGGGGCTGTGCAGGCGAGAAAAGACGACAGCAATGGCATGGGAAACTTCGGCCGAGGAAAGAAGAAGACGCGAGGCAGGGACCTCGCGATTGGCAGTAGCGACGGTGGAAGAGGTGGCGTCTTCAGGTGTTGATGCGGCGACGGCGAGGAGAAGCCGGTGGTGGTGGTGTGTGACGGTAAGAGCGAAAAGATGGTGAGGATTATGGTGAGCCTCGGTGCTAGAAAAGCAGAGGTGATTTTGTGTGTTTTTTTTTCCAAAAAATAAAAATAAATAAATAAATAATTTTTTTTTTCATTTTTAATTGATTGGGTATTTTGATATGGTGGAAAAAAGTGAAAAATAAATATGAATTTTTTATTATTGAGTGATGGGTAAGTACTTTAGAGCTGGGGGTGTAATCGAGTCGACACACTGCCAAGCTCGAACTCGACTCAGCTCTTAAACTCGAAGCCCGAACTCGATCGAGTTTGTTTTTTTCAAAACTCGAACTCAATTCGATTAAATGATTCTTATACTCGACCTCGACTCGATTAATTATATAAAAATTTAAAAATTTAAAATAAATATTAAAATACTTAAACTCGACTCGATATGTAACTCAACTCGGTTCGAATAGATATTCTTATAATTATAAAAGAATTGTTGGAACAAATCTAGTCATATGTTGGAAAGGAGCATAATATGGTAGAGATACTCCGTAGGTTATTCCTGGTTGAGCAGTGGTTGTCAATTGCAATGATTCTGATCCAAGAGATTGTGAACAATCGCCTTGGGAAGTTGTTGGAAGCGCTTGAGTGACCACCAATGTGCTGGTAGATACTCCACTTTGATCAGGTGGAGGATTCGATGTGTTTGCCATGAATTGACACCGAAAATTTTGATGAGTATGGTCTGAAAAACAGAATTATTTCCCACAAACGGCACCAATTGATGAATGTGAACTCCTCTCTTGTACCTACAAGCACAAAGAAAACTAGATGAACCTAGGATCTTCAATCTTTAGGCTCTCTAATGCTTAAGTTAGAGAGAATTATTCAAGATGTCTCATAATGAGAAATATGAACTTATATATAGGAATAAGAAGGATAAACCTGGTCCTTTTTGGATTAGTATCATGTGAGTCCTAATTCATTACCAATTAGGTCTCTTTATCCTCTTTGATCATTGATTTTGTATGTAAACATAGAGTCCTTTTTGGACTTCGATCCGTGGATATAGGGACATAACATTCTCATATTTATTAATAATTATTATTAACCCCATCTTATAAATCAGTCAATCTGGATAGTATTGAGTAACCTTAACTTAGAAGTGCTACCTTTTCACATTATTATTCCATGCTGGACAGTCCGAGTCATGTGCCTGTCTGACGTGGGTATCGGTGGGGAGGGGTGTCACATATTTAGAAGAAAATTTAATTAAATTATGTACAAAAAAGTGGCAAACCACCTTCAAAATTCAAAAAGCAAAAATCTGCTACTGTGAACACTAAGTGGCACATTACTGGCCGGAGCTAGACATATATTTTCATTTATTTTCTTTCATTTCCCTTATAGTGAGAAATATTTTTGCAACTCCACTTCCCTTATCACTCTTTTAGGGGAGTATTACCCCTCTGCTTAGATTCAATATTCTAGCATAGTCTTATGTAAAACCATCCCTCATAGAACTTAGTGTTACATTTAAATCTACTATAAAGAAGGCACTAAGGGATTTCTTGCTATTAATAACAATTTCAATTGGAAAAATCACTATTACACTGTTACCTTTCCTGTGAAAGTATTGAGATGAGCTTTTGTATATAGTGGCTTCATGTATTTTCTCATCTTTACAAATGGCTTCTCAAGAACCTTCTTTTTAAATTGATTCGGCCTACTAACCTGAATTGTCATGTCATTAAATTGATCCTCTATTTCTCCCAAGGATGTTGCCCCCTCAAGTGTTTTGAATTTTAATGATATCCTTATAAGCTTTTTGCTTTAATTCATAACCAGCATCAGATTGAACTTTAACCTCCTTTTGATTTCTTTCATTTGCTCTCTGTCTTTGAAGCTCCTTCTGCTATATATGAATTAGAGGTTGAAAAATCTTCTTTTGCTCCACCTTGCGCCACTGTATGCCTGGCAGAATTGGTGGTGGCACCACAAATCTAGGTTGCCTCTTGCCATCCTTCCTCAGTTTAGGTGTAGATGGGAACCTCTTGCATGGAGTTAGCCCCCACTAGCTTTTGGACTTGTTAGATTTGCTGTTGAAAGACTAAACTACCTCCTCTTTCTCTTTGAACTTCTCCTTCAAGTACATCAATGTTTTTGAGCCAATATTGATGGAATTAACTGTTGTAATTGGTGGAAAGGGACCTTCCTCAATAAGCTTTTTCTCATTCTTTTCTGTATTCCAGTCTGCCACCCTCGGGGGTTGAGAAAAAGGTGAACAAGCCTGAGGGACTAGAGCCTGCCCTTGGGGGAATTGTAATTTGCTTTGAGGAAATAATATTTGCTCTTGGGAAAGTGGTGTCAAGCCTTGAGGAATTGCTTTTCCCTCAGGCGAAATGTTACCTCCCGGGTTTTCCCTTGCTGAACAATCTTATAGTTGTGAATTCCAAGTTGGAAATTGAAATTTGCCTTGTCACCTTCATAAACCTGGACTCTACAATCCAGTTTAGTAGCAGATAAATCACTAGGTTTCTCTTAGGGTTGAACTTTAACTTTTAAAGGAGAACTCTGATTTTTTTGTTGCGTAGAATTTTGTTTATTAATTTTGACATAAGAATTCAACATCTTTTGAAAACCACCATTAATTTATTGCCTAGAGTTCTCAAGGGAACTCTTTATCTCAAATATTGAATTTTGGATTTTTGTCATTCCTTCTACAAAAACCATATGAGCTTCATTGAAAGCTTTAAGATTTTGGCTTGTAAAGCCAAAAGGTGCCTGGTCCAAGTTTGATTCTGAGGCACCGAGATTTGTTTCAATAAATCTTCTATTTTTGCAGGTGTATTAACTGGATTACCATTCTAAAAAGTTTCTTCTCCATTAAAATTGATCATTGTGTTGGAATGGTCCCATCGGGCATGTCACAAATTATTGGCACAAATTTCTGATGAGCTAGGTTTGAGCGTGCCAGAGGAAGTGACTTTCTCAATAAGAAATTGAAAACTAACTTCCTTCAGACGAATGTGGAATTAAATGTCTTTACCACAATTTGTTTAGTTTCCAACGTAGAGTTTTATGAATTTAGTAAAATTTAGTTTAGCTAAGGGAAAATAATAATGCAAAGACAATAGTTTTGAAGAGAAACTTAGATATTACTCATGGAATTGTAAAATATAATTGAAAGCATAAGGAAAGTGTTTGTAAATTTAAGCAAACTAAAGGAAAAAAGAACCTGAGTACATAAACTGCAAAGAAACAAAATATTGAAATAGTTTGTATTGTTGAAGTGTTGAATTGTTGAGATATTTGGATGTTGATTGGTGATTTGATTGGATTATTGGATGATGATCTCTTTTCTCTTTATTGCTCCCTTGCTTTTATATGTGCAATGAATTAATTCCTCAGTTAAAGATTGCAAGCCAATAGTCTTCTATTTGACGCATTAATTCTGTGACTTGTGTCTTACTCCTCTTCCTTCAGCTTTTAGCTCCAAGTTTCCAGCTCCACTTAATTTCCATAAGCTTCACAAGTCTTCTTCCCCAAGATTCCTCATGACTTTCCTTAAACTTTAGCTCCTTTTTCCAAGCTTTCCCCAAGAAAATTCTAGAGCTTTCAGGTATTTTCTTGGACTTTAACACTTAATTCCTTAGTAAATTGTGGAATACTTTAGCTTTAAGTCTTCCTTTCTCAACTTTGTAATGTCAATTCTAGAAATTTCTTCTTCCCCAAAAGCTTTCCCTATAACATGTAACACAAAAAAGCAGAAGCAAAATTTTAGAATTTTTCTATTAATGGATTAGGCTTTTGACAATCATGAGCTGGGCTAAAATTGTAATTTTGGGCACAAATAATTATTAATTAAAGAGTTTAATTAATTAATTAAATTAAATTGAATTGAATTTTAGTAATGGTGGGGATCTAGCATATCCCGAAATCTAATTCAAAGGTTAGGACAATGTATTTATATATTTAAATATTAATTTGAACTTATTTTAATATGAGATATTAAGTTCAAGGACCAAATTGATATTTGTCTCCAATAGTGGTATTTGTGTGGGCCATGAGATAGTCCATAAAGATATACCATATGGATGAGATATATGTTTTAATCATTTATTTAGTTTGGTAGAGATGAACTTAATTTTAATAGTTAAATAAGCCATATATACTAGCTTAACTTATTAAGTATTAATAAAGTCAAAGGCTATTAAGTATTAATAAAGTCAAAGGCTAGTGCTATTCACGTAACCAAATAAATTCCATTAACTAAATGTGCCTTTGCATGAGTCCCACCTAAGCATTTCCTTATACATGTAAGAAAGCATGTATGATTGACACACAAGTTTTGTGTCATAAGCATGCATCTTAAGTTAGTAGAGGATGTAAAGAACATCTATAACAAGCAATTCTCTATACAATACACAAAATCGATATACAAGAAAAAGCTTTCAAAAGTTGATTGTTCTTCTTCTGCACTATTTCTATCTTGTTGTAAGAGTGATAAAGAAAAACATAAGAGTTGTGTTTCTCATGTTGTACTATATCCATCTCTAGTTGAGTTTAAGGTTGTATAAGATTCTTTTCATCCATTTCATCCATTGAAGGTTGCTATAAGTCCTAAATTGTTCAAGCTTTCAAGGAGTATCAAGTAAGTTTTTAGAGTCACCTAAAGAGGGAGCTTGTGGGTGGATGCTTGGCAAAGCTTGAAGTTATTTTAATGTAGCTTATGTGTTTCAAGCTAGAGACTTCACATTTGGAGAGTTGGAAGCTTGTAGATCCATATCTACCACAATACAAAGCTTATCAAGTTTGCTACCGACATTAAGAGTTTATAAGTGTTATTAAACTCATACGTGTTATTTTATTTAGTTAATGTGTTATTGCTTTTATTTGTTGTATGAAAGATTTTTGATTTGCGATCTTGGTTTTAGGATTCTTGCCTTCATGTAAGGGTTGCAATAATGTAAATTTTTTGAAATTTACCTTTTTCGAGCACGTGTTCACACCATGCTTCTACCCTATTTGAATGATTGCAATCGATCCCTTTATTAGTGCTCTGTAATACTATAACAAATAATACTCAAATTATTATAAAACAAATACCTATAATGATTAACATGTACCTCTTATTAAAGATTTGCTAGAAACCAAATGATTCATGATTTTTTTCAAAAAATATTGCCCTATAATATGTAAAAATCCTTAAATTTATATCCATGCTCTTGTTTCTTTAAATTATTGAGTTCTTATTGATATTATTTTTCACTATAAATAAAAAGGCAAAATAGAGCTGGAAATTAACAATAGATTAGCGACGGTCAAATGATACCAGACAAAAAGTGTGGTAATAGCGATAGTTTTAGCGATGGATTTAGCAAATTGTCACTAAAAAGTGGCGAGTGTATGGCACTAAGGACTTAAGCACCAATTAGCAATAGTTATTTAGTTGCTAATTAACGATGGATTAGTATCTGGCGTTAATAAGCGACAAATTAGTATTTGTCATTAATTAGCAACAAATTAGTATCCATCGTTTATTAGCAATAGATTGTACAATACGTCAGTAAGTGCTTTTTAGGTGCAAAAACCCTAAAAATCAGTGCTCCCCTATTCATTTTTAGTAGAAACCAAAAATAATTAAAAATATTCCACCGGCATCTCCCACCACCAGATAGCGCCATCGGCATCTTCCACTACCACCACTACTCCGATGTCCTACCACGATCGCTATTGGTTTCCTCCACCGTCTGATCTTCCACAATCGCAAGCATATTATATATATATATATATCTATCAAGATACCAAATGGATAAAGAATTTAGACTAGAAAAGACATAAAGGTGTGAATTTCTTTTCTATTCGGGATGGTTTGAAATTGGTTTTGAAAAGCTTATAGCTTTCCTGAACTTCTGGTTTTAGGATTTTATGAATAGCTCCATAATGTTTCCACCACCGAGAGAATCAAGAAGGGTATTTAGTTATATCAGTTTTTTTATCAAAGAAAAAGAGCCCAATAAAAGGAAAAGATAGACTTATATGTTTACTTTTAAAATTTATTGAGGTATGAGCAGTCTTGTTGGGAGTTATTATGTTAATAAATGGCGTCGTTAAGATGACTGCATGGCACATATTAGAAACCAGCAGAAAAGGAGTTTTAATAAAAATATCCATTATTCAAAACACTGGCTTCTGTTTTTCCTTCAACTTTTATTTTGGACTTATTAGCAGAATCAAGTCCTTGCTTTGTTTTCTTTTGAAAGCATTTTAGTATAAGACCGGTTTTAACACAATTTAAATCGGCTCCTGTATCAAATAAAGTAATTGTATCAATTTTAAAATCTTCATAAAAAATAAGAGTGAGCTTTATGAGGTACTTTCTTGAAATATCCTCATTTAAAACAAAAATATAGCCTTCTGGAAGTTTCTTTATGTTTGCTAATGCTTGATGTTCCAAAGGATCCTGGGTTTCGTCATCATTACTAGGTTCTTCAACTAACTTAGAGACTAGAAGTTAAATCAACTCAGAATCTTTTTGTTGTTTTTCTTTAAGCTATTTGATCTCACACTTAATGGTTTTAACCTCTGCTTGGAGTTCCTGGATGGATCCTACTGGTTTTCTTACTAGCCTTATTTCTATTCAAGATGGTAGTAAGATCATACATACCAGTACTGGTGGACAGGAGTTCAGAGGCCTTAGGTTGGGGTTCTTCTTCTAATGATTGTCTAAGCTGATCAAGATATTTTTCTACATATCAGGATTATTAATATGCTGGATAACATCTAAGATCATAGTTTGTTACTTAGTAAGCATATTGACTTATTTTGGTTTAGACTCAAAATCTGATCTTGGTTCAGTGGACACAATCTCACCAACTTGAAGATTATAATAATCGAAAGTTGACTTATACCATTGAAAATCACTGAGAATTTTACACCTAAGGTTGGACAATAAGTCTGCATTCTTGTCCTTAAGGTGTGAAGCATCTCCTATGAAATGCTGTTCTATGGTCAGAATAAGAGTTGACACTGCATCCCAAATAGGGTTGCCTATATGGCCAAGAATGAGTTCTCCTTCTTCACCGGTTTGGATGACATTAAGAACATCTAACTGTTGTTGTTGAGTAAGATAATAATCCCACCATCCTTTCAATTGTCTTAAAAATCTTAATATTAGGAGTTCAGTGATAGTTCTATCAGATGTACTTGCCTGGGTCTTATAAGCATTAGATGCCATTATCATCTGTTGTAAAAATGTTGAGGATCTGGTACTCAATGTTCCATTCGTAAGCAGAACTAATATTGAATTTTGATTGAATTATAGCATTAAGTTCGAGACCTAATTATAGTTTTGGTAACCTGTTTTGGTAGTAACCTATTTAAGGATAGTGGTTGGACTAGTGGCGTTTAACAACTTCAGGAGATGGTTCCTAGGCTGTTTCATCATTTGAGATAGGTTCCTAAGCCTTATGTAAAACACTAACACTCTGGTGGATAGATTTTTAAAGGCTAGATTCAGTAGAAATAACTAACCCTTCCAGAAGACTAGATTCTTGAAGGAATTATTGAAGTTGAGTGATAAACCTGCTAGACGACCTGCTCTAGGAACCCGTTCAATATGAACCCAAACCCACACTCTTAAGGAAAGTTCAAATTAAGTTATAATTCAGACATATGAGAAGACTCCACAATCTATTGTCTGAAGATAGATTGATATGTCATAAGGTTATTCGCCACAAACATAAGGTTTGATAAGAGTACATGGTTAAATAACCAATGAGAAAATTCTCTAATTTTTTATTAATCATCCATCCTTTTTTTAAAATTACATAAAATAATGCCTTTATATATTCTTAAGAAACCTAAAGAAAATCTAATTAATTTCTTAATAAAATAATGACAAATTTCCTAATAAAATAATGACACATAGTCCTATTTAAATATGAAAATATAAAAGTTGTAGTGCCTAATGTTAGTTTTAAGCAACATCTTAAACCGCTTTATTTGGATATGTATTGAGTGAGATAAGGCTCATTTACTGAAGTACATGCAGTCTGCCCAGATCTATACACGACCTGATGATATTCCGAATTTTTAGTCCCATTAGTTGATCGAATTAGCCCTAGCTTTCTTCAGCAAAGTTGTAGATTTTTGTCTCATCTTTTTGTAACTTTTTGAATCACCTCAATCTAATATATGTAGTGAGAGTTAAAGCTAAAATACTGAACCATGCTACATAAAATACGAATTTATACGAATTGAACTTATCTTGATTGAAAGTTGACTAATTGACATGAGCTACTCTTGAAATCTTCTCTTATGGAATATAGGATCATATTATACTCCCTTTCTTCGAAAAGATTTGTCCTCAAATCTTCACCTTCTATGTAATAATTTTTGTAAATTTTTTTTTATCTTATTTGATATCAAACGCTATAGAAACCTCCAAGAATAGGATACCCCAACCCTTTGGTTATGTGGACCTGTATATCACTAAATTGAAAACCCCTATAATAGCCCAATATCGAATAGAAATTTTTTTTTTTTTTTTTAAAAAAAAAAATTAAAACCCTAAAACAAAATCTAAGGATACATAGAATTGAATTGAACAAAACCTGATTTGAGCCAAGCTTTGATACCAAGTAATACGAACCCGCTAGAGACCTGCTCTAGAAACTCGTTAAGCATGAACCCAAACCCACACTCTCAAGAAAATTTCAAATCAAGTTTTAATTCAGACATATGAGAAGATGCCACAATCTATTGTCTAAAGATAGATTGATAAGTCATAAGGTTGCTCGCCACAAACACAAGGTTTGATAAGAAAACATGTTTAAATAACCAAAGAGAAAATTCTCTAATTTTTTATTAATCATCCATCCTTTTTTCTAAATTACATAAAATAATGCCTTTATATAGGCGTAAGAAAACCTAAACAAAATCTAATTAATTTCCTAATAAAATAATGACACTTAGTCCTATTTAAATATGAAAACATAATTCTTCCTAAATAAGAAATATAACCCTATTTAAATTCGGATTTACATATGCATCAGCTTATAACCTACGTTTGACCAAGATTCAGTCCGAATTAACTCAAGTCTAAATCATAAAAGTTGTAGCCCTTGATGTTAGCTTTAAGGAGCATCTTGAAATGCTTTATTTGGATATGTATTGAGTGAGATAAGGCTCATTTAGTGAAGTGCATGTAGTCTGCCCAAATCTGTACACGACCTGATGATTGTTCGAATTTTTAGCCCTATAAGCTGATTGAATTAGCCCTAGCTTTCTTCAGTAAAGTTGTAGGTTTATATATTATCTTTCTGTATCTTTTTGAATCACCTTAATCTAATATCTGTAGTGAGAGTTATAGTCAAATTACTAAACTATGCTATATAAAATATGAATTTATATGAATTGAACTTGTCTTGAATGAAAGTTGACTAATTGACATGAGCTACTCTTGAAATCTTCTCTTATGAAACATAGGATCATATCATTGAGCTAAAAAAATTAGAGGTGCCAATACCAAATACACATATTAGGGAAATAACCCCATACTAAGATGGTAAGGTAAACATTTCTTTTGATAGAAGATCTACCAATTATAGATTTTATGATAATTCATCGAAAATTATAGATCTAGGAAGAGTTTCTCAGATCCCTTCCATCATAAACCTTCCTTACAAAACCCTTGAAAGTAACCAGGCAGATCTGCACCTAAACTTGTCAAAAATCATAAATTTACCATATAAATCTCAGCCTCCCAGGTATTCTACTTCTGATATACCATTAACTTCTCTGTAAAATGTAGATTACAATGTCAGCATACCAAGGCCAATCTACAATGAAACCCAACTAGAGATAAAAATTCCGTCTCCCCCAAATTCTCCAACTTCTTCAGTTATCATAGAAAATATAGCACATGAACTGAATGTCTTGGAAAAATAATTTGAGGTTGATAAAACCATATTATATAAGGATTTTTATGGATCCCATAATATAGAAAAGAGATTATGGTTTTTTAAACATTTTCTAAATAAAAGAGAGCATATACAAGATTGTTTTTACAATTTTTTAAATCAGTATAAAATCCATATTTTATTCTTTGATTGGTTTGAAATATATGTATCTAAAAATAACATTTTACATCCTTTCAAAGCCATTCATCCTATTGCTATAAGGAGAAAGGTGATAGTTTAGGAAATTTCAAACGGTCATACCATAGAGTCTGAGCATCCTACTCTTAGAAGAGTTAGAATTCCTGTAGGATAAGAGGTTATAGAAGCCTGTCCTTTTAAAAAGCATCATGATAGTGACTCTGCCAACTTGAAAAATATAGAGTTTCAGAACAATTATACTAATGCACACATGAACACTATAGGGAACAACTTTCTATACTAGAAGAACAAACCCAAAAACTTGTTTTCTTCTCTGAGTCTACAAGAATATATGATTAGAAAAGCTTAAAAACCCCATGTTTAAGCTCTATCAAATCTCTAGTTCAGCCCAGCAAAAAATTAGGAGCAATAAAGCTGACTTCCTCTAAGCCATTAGAGAGTAGCTTGGTAGAATAGAGTCTTCTACCTCTGTTAGAAGCCTTACAGCCCCTAACACTCCACAGTCTGTCCACCAGAGTGTTAGTGTTTTAGATAAGGCCAAGGAACCTAACTCAAATGATGAAATAGGTCAGGAACCATCTCTTAAAGTTATTAAACTCCACTAGTCCAGCCTTTATCCTCAAATAGGTTACTACCAAAATAGGTTACCAGAACTAGAATTAAGTCTCCAAATTAATGCCATAGTTCAACCAAAATTCAATGCCAGTTCTGTTTATGAATGGAACATTGATGATATAACTGAGTACTAGATCCTTAACTTCTTGCAGTAAATGACAATGGCATCTAATGCTTATAAGACCTAGATAGGTACATCTGATAGAACTATTGTTAAACTTCTAATAGCAGGATTTTCAGGACAATTGAAAGGATGGTGGGATTATCATCTTACTCAACAGCAACAATTAAATGTTCTCAATGCTATCCAAATTGCTGAAAAACAAGAACATATTCTTGACCATATAGGCAACCCTATCCAGGATGCAGTGTCAACTCTTATTCTGACCAAGGATAAGATTGCAGAATTATTGTCCAACCTTAGCTATAAAAACCTAAGTGATTTTCAGTGGTATAAGTCAACTTTCCTTTTTAGAGTCATGCTCAGAGAAGACTCTAGTCAACCTTTTTAGAATGAGAAATTCCTTGCAGGTCTCCCTATATTGTTAGGAGAAAGGGTTAAGAATTCCATTAGACAAGCTTTTGGAAGCCATATTATTCCCTATGATCAACTCACATATGGTGAGATGATTAGTCTCACCCAAAAAGAAGGTCTTAAGAATCTGTCGGGATCTTAAACTCCGAAAACATCTTAAAAAAGAGTTAAAGCATACCAGACAGGAAGTAAGAACCTTCTGCAAGCAGTTTAACCCAACCTTGAGTCTTACCCAAAACCAAACCTGTAAGGGAAACTATAAAAAAGAGTTGTCCTTTAAGGATTCTTCATCCTTTTGGAAGTCTAGAAAATACTCTAAGTCTTCCCTTTTTAAGAAATCTAGAAAATACTATAAGTCTAGACCCCAGGAAGAGTCTTATTATAAGAAACCTTATAAGAAAGACTTTAGAAAATTCAAAACCTCTAAGCCGAGGAATTAGATCTCACAATTGTCACCTATTATAAGTGTGGTAGTAAAGGTCATATTTTCAAATATTATAAAGTCTCTATGAAACTCCAAGAACTTTAGTTAGAAAAAGACACTTTAGCTAGGATAACAACCTTGTTAGTAGAAATTTTTGAGTCTGAAACCAGTTCGAAAGTCTCCTCTGATTATCATAATCATTAAGTTGTTGAGATTGTGACTACCTCTTCATCCACTGAACTAGGATCAGATTCTGAGTCTGAACCAAAAAAAGTCAATATGCTTACTAAGGAACAAACCATTATCTTAGATGTTATCCAGCATATTAATAATCTTGATATGCAGAAAAAATATCTTGATCAGCTTAGGCAATCCTTAGAAGAAGAACCCAAACCCAAGGCCTCCGAACTCCCTTCCACTAGTATTGGTATGTATGATCTTACTGTCATCTTGAATAAAAACAAAGCTAGTAATAAACCAGAAGTATCCAACCAGAACTTCAAGCAGAGGTTAAAACCATTAAGTCTGAGATCAAACAACTTAAAAAAAAATAACAAAAATATTATGAGTTGATTCAACTTCCAGTCTCTAAGTTTGCTAAAAAATCTAGTGATGATCACAAAACCCAGGATCCCTTCAAACATCAAGCATTAGCAAATATAGAGAAACTATTAAAAGACTATCTTTGTGTTTTAAATGAGGTTGTTTTAAGAAAGTATCTCATAAATCTTACTCTTATTTTTTTATGAAGATTTTAAAATTGATACAATTGCTTTATTTAATACAGGAACTTATTTAAGTTGTGTTAAAATTGGTCTCGTACCAAAACATTTTCGAAAGAAAACAAAGCAAGGACTTGATTTTGCTAATAAATCCAAAATGAAAGTTGAAGGAAAAATAGAAACTAGTGTTGTAAACAATGGATTTTTTTATTAAAACTCCTTTTCTGCTGGTTTCCAATATAAGTCATACAGTAATCTTAGGGACACCATTTATTAACATAATGACTCCCTACAAGACTACTCATACCTCAATAAATTTTAAAAGTAAACATATAAGTTTATCTTTTTCTTTTATTGAAAAACCAAAAACCTGATATCTCAATTTGATAAAAGCAAATTCTATCTATTAACATGAGATAAGTGTTTTGATAAAAAGAAAATAAGATGATTTAATGTTTCTAAAACAAAATGTCTTTTTTCAAAAGATTAAAGAATAGTTGAAAACAAATTTCATAAAATAAAGGATTTCTAATTTCTAAAATATGGTTGAAAAAGGAATTTGCTCCAATATACAAATGCTTTCAGGAATAGGAAACATCATGTGGTAGATTTGTCCTATGAACTAGGTTTTGATGAAAGAAATTAGGCCAATCCAGGTGAATGTTGCGTTAAAACAACATTGTAAAAAGGAAATTCAAGCTTTAGAATTCAAAGGTTTAATCTCAAAGTTTATATCACTCTGGAGTTATGTAGCTTTTAATGTCAACAAAGCTTCAGAGATAGAAAGGAGAACCCTTAGACTAGTGATAAATTAGAAACCTTTAAATAATGCCCTGAAACAGATAATATATCCAATTTCAAATAAAAAGAATCTTTTGCAAAAATTGTACTCTGCATTTGTGTTTTCAAAATTTGATATGAAATCAAGATTTTGGCAAATTCAAATTGATCCAAACGCATTATAAAACTACATTTACCATACCATTTTGTCAATATGAATGGAATGTAATGCCTTTTGGTTTGAAAAATGCACCCTCAAAATTTCAAGGGATTATGAATGACATTTTTAATTCTTATTTTGAATTTTGCATTATTTACATTGATGACGTGCTTATCTTTTCAAATTCTCTTTAACAATATTTTAAGCATTTAAAAACTTTCTTCTATGTTGCCAAGAAAAATGGTATTGTTGTCTCTATGAAAAAGATTTCTCGTTTTCAAACTAGAGTCGGATTCTTAGGACATTATATATATTGTAGCAATATTACCCCAATAGAAAGATCTTTGGAATTTTCAAACACGTTTCTAAAAAAAATTCTTGATAAAACCCAATTACAGAGGTTTTTAAGAAGTCTTAATTATGTCTTAGATTTCTATCCTAACATCAACATGATAGCCAAACCTTTGCATGATAGACTCATAAAGAACCCAGTTTCTTCATTTGATGAACACACTAGAGTTATTCAACAGATTAAAAAAATAAGTTCTAGAAATCCCTTGTCTTTATCTTGTTGATCCTAGTCTTTCAAAAATAGTTGAGACTGATGCTAGTGAGTTAGGGTATGATGGTATTTTAAAATAATTTCAAAATGAGCGGAAAGTAATTATTCAGTATACTTCTGGTTATTGGAATAGTACACAGAAGAACTATTCTACCTTAAAAAAGGAAATTCTTTCCATTATTTTATGCATCACAAAATTTCAATCTGATTTATTAAATCAAAAGTTTTTACTTCGTAGTAATTGTAAATTAGCTAAAGAAGTTTTACAAAAGGATGTTCAAAATATTGCATCAAAACAGATTTTTACAATATGGCAAACTATTTTAAGTATTTTTGATTTTGAAATAAAATTCATTAAAGGAGATACTAATTCTTTGCCAGACTTCCTAATCAGAGAATTATTGCAAAATATATAAATGGTGTGTAAAAAGCACAGGAATGAAAAGGTAGAATCCTCTAATTCTATCAAAACCACTCCAAAACCCATTTCCTCAGAAAAACCCAAAAAATCATGGTATGATGCAATAAAAACTACTCAACAAGAGGAATCATCCAAATTATAAGTCCAAGCTTTTTTGGAGTCTTTTGGAGAAAAACTTACAGACCTTATGATGTGGTGTAAATCCGCAAGTGCACAGAATCGTATCAAGTAGTAAATAAAGATATCGTCCTACAGAGATTGGAGATTTGAGTACTGAAATAGTCACTATGTTTGATTGTTTAGACAACAAAATTAAGTTTGAAATTTTAGAGAAACAAAACTAAATTAAGAAAGGTAAAAACACAAATTCAATGCAAGGTTTAAAAGCTAGGGTTCTTATTCTCAATTGGACCATTTCAAAGAATTGATTACATAACTAGGTTTATACTAGTTCTAATTCATTTTGAAGGGATCTTAGAAACTATAGATTTTCCTATTAGATAAACCTATAATTAATTGGAGATTAATCAACACTAAGTTTACCGGCTCTCACCAACCTAATGCCTCTTAATTCTAATTTTAAACACAACTTTTGATCAATATTAATCCACTTAATTGTCTCTCAACTAACTAAGCAATCAATAGGTCATTGCCATTTCCTACAGAACCTATCTCTCAATTAAGCCTATAGTGTCAATTTAATCTTAGGTTGTCCAGACCCAAAATGACATTAAGCACAACAATAACCAATGAATTAAAACTAGCAACCTAACAATAATCACAATAAGCACATGGGGAATTCAAAATAAAAACCCTAAAAAGGAATCTAGTCACTCATATTAAAAAGAAAAGAAAGAGATGAAGAAATGAAGAAAATAATTCTAATCATGATGAATAATAAGAAAAGTTTACAAGAAAACTCCCTTCACCAAGGTGTAGAGAAAGCTTGTCCTTCAATCTTCAAAACCAATTCCTATTCTAATATGAGCAAAAACAAAAACTAAAATAAAAGTGCTCTGAAAATAACAAAGAAATAAAAATTCCAGAACAAGAACAAAAATAAGAACCCCCTAAAACTAGGAACTAAAAACTAGAACAACCCTAAATGAACAATAAATGAAAGTATTTATAGACTCAGATTCCTAGATAGAAAGGTCATCTAATCCCTTTCAAACTCTATCTAATCAAAAGCTTAAAAGATGAGGTTCTATCTATCCAAACTCCAGTTTAAAATCCACTTTTGAATGGCTGCCACATCATTATGCACGGGTACGCAACATTTAGACATGCCCATGCATTAAAATAACTCTGAAATTCTGAAATCAGGCATGGGCAAGCACTTGGGCGTGCACTGGCACATGGGCGTACGCATAGCCATGTGCTCTGTGACTGGTTCCTCTTCAATTCAGGCATGGGCAAGCACATGGGCATGTGACTCCACACATGGGCATGCGCATGGCCATGTGCCCTGATGCGAAACTAACTTCCAACTTTAAGCTTCAATCGTATCCTTATCTTCAAGCCCTATCTCCATCTCTTCACAAATGCATCATACAACCACAAACTAAACAAAAATTACCTATTTAACATAAAATTACTTAAGTTAAAATAAAATAACAAAACTAACTAAATTAACTAAAAACTAACTAAACAATGCAATTCTAACCCAAATATGCAATAAAATAAAGTGCTAAACATATGCATATTTTACACTCATCAACTACACAATCTGGAGGTATGTATGATACTATGGATTTTGGAAGTCAAAGTTCCAATGGTGGCAGATTTAGAAATTTCTTGACCCCACGAGCAAAACTACCCTCATGGAAGAAATGTTTAAAGGGAATGGGAATTAAATTTAAAGCTACAGATTGGTGGGTGTCTGAAGACTTTCAAATTCCAAATTCTAATGTAAGAGTGAGATTGTTTTCACCATTTAATAGCTCTTGAAGTATGGCCGACATATGGCTAACTTTGTTTAATGTTATGGAAATGCTTGCAGGTTGTAGAGGAAAGATCAAAGACACATGTACAAGATAAATCAACCAAGAATTGATGCTATGAAAAACTAGATAGCAAGTTGGACTGATATATAGCAAGCAACTTATTTTGTTATACAACTGTCAACTTTTGGTCAATGAATATATAAACTAATAGCAAGTTGGATTTATTTTGTTATTCAATTATGGTAGAATGTGATTTTGTCAACTTGTGTTATTCTAGTATTAAATTTTAAGATAGGCTTTGTAAAGTTGCACTTTGGCTTTTTTAGTTACATGTATTTTGGCTTCGATCAGGTAAAGCTATGTGGTGCATAATTTGTATTGTGCCAAAACCTCTATTTGTTTGTGGCTAATATATATATATTTTTATTTTTCACCATTATGCATATTTGTTTTGCACTATATTTCTTACCAACAAGTATGCAATTTGTTAGCAGGATGTGTATGCATTTTGTTAGCAGGATGTTCAGTCTGCTTGCTTAAACAGCATAAAAAAAGACATATCATAAGATTGCCATTTTTTAGGATGAACAAAGTCATTACAATTCATTACTATAAAGATCAAACTACACATACTACAAAATGTGAATAATTCATTCTACTGACCACTGAACCTTACACCAAACCAAAACACTGAACCTTACACCAATAAAACAAAATGTTTCAATCTTATGCATTGCCTCCAAAGACTTTGATTAAAAAAACCCACAGCTAAATAAAATCCAATTTTATAAAAATCTCTGCCCCACCTTAAATACTTGTTTTTTTTATTTGATTCAATCAAGTCCATCTTTAAATTCATAATTTCAGTTCTCAGTGCTTCTATTTCTGGCATTGCCTCACCACATGCAGCATTTTCATCCTCTTCTATGTTTTGTATTTGTAGTGAACCCAGGTGCAAATTCAAGACCTTCAACTCACTTAAAATCATTGTTGACCTTTCACTCAGCCATTCATCATGCCATTTGAAAAAGGAATAGCGCCCACCCTGTGAAATCATCACATCATTAATAAGACCAACAAGTTAAATAAATGGGAAAAAAATTAACTAATTACCTCATATGATCAACCCTAAAATTTTCTTCCTGGATTACTTTCAGTTCGTGAAGTAAGCAATTTTGCTAGCTTTCCACACCTGCATGCAACATTTCCACCACTCAAAATTTCATTCTCTACTTCGTTATAGTTTGGTGCTTCAAAAAAATTTTTTCGACGAACACCACTTCCAGATGCCATTATCTTCTTCTCTATGGGATCTTGCTTCAATTTGTTATTTTCCTTCAAATTTTTTAAACCTCCTTCAATTTGGTTTAACCTAATTTTTTGGTTATTCAAGTTGGTTTAACCTAATTTTTTGGTTATTCAAGTAGCCACAGATCAGGTTTTGACATGGAGAAGACAATGCTATGTGGACAAGGAGTTAACACCGTTTTCTTTTCATTTCACTCTCCGTCAGAAAAGGGCTTGATGTTGTAAGAAATAATTATTTAAGGTCCTTTTAAAATACAATAAATATATAAGGGCTCAATAGAATAAAACGCAAAAGTTCGAGGGCCAACATATGGGTTTTTCCATAGCTAAATCATATAACATCATAATCACATTAGTTGTAGTACATAACCATCTATCATGTATAATATGATCATATAGTTCTAGTTATAAACCTTATATGTTTGTTTCCATTTAGCCATTAAACTATAAAAAATGAGCATGCCAAGTGTGTGAGGTACAACAACCAATTTGGACCTCTAAGTTATAATAGACAATCAGAGTAGGTTAAGGGACCTAAACCTATAGGGTTCTTAAATTACTTGTATAGTAGCTATGTTTAACTGAGGCTGCTTGAAAAGTAAATTCAGATAACTAGAGATTTGATTAGAAAAGTTAGAAAATTAAAGGGTATTAATACAAAGAGCTAGACAATTGTTCAGAACCATCATAAAATTAAAGATCTTTATGGATAATTGTAGAAAATAAATGTAGAATTGTAAAAAAAAAGAACTATGATTGCATTAAACATGAAAAATAACAAATGAACTTGAAATGATAACAACACAAGAAAATTGAAATTGAAAGTTGTCTGTTGATTGTTGAAGAAGAAACTTTTGATTAATTGGCTCTTATCTCTCTATTGGATGAGCTTCTCTGAAATAGTGTTTAAATGAATATAATTTTGTGAGAAAAAAATATATTTATATAAAAATTTATTGTTTGAAATATCTATATGCATATTTGTGAATTATTAAGTTTTTTTTAAAAAAAAGTCACTATTTCATAAATAATAATTATATTTTATTGAATATAACTAAAATTTAAACTTTTTTAGACTTAGTTACTGTTAGAAAATCTATCTCACATTCGAAAAATATATAGACTTAAAGTAGCTTATAAGTGGTGAAGATTAGGTCTTAACACAAGCCAAATGGTTTTATGTTAGATGGGCTCAACCCCACTTTTAAGTTCTCATGTGTGTGCGTGGGACAACACTCTCTAGGCCATGGACTTGTTAACATGGTATCATAGTGGTGATTTTGGGCTCGTGTTTAAGATCTGGAATTGGGTGCGACCCATTTGTAATCTTATGAGTTATTGGGTATAGCCCGTTTGTGTTTGACAAGCATAACTGGTCTTGAGGGGGAGTGTTTAAAAATATCTAACATTAGAAAAACATAAAGACTTAAGGTGGCTTATAAGTGGTGAATATTGGGTCTTAACAAAAGATAATTAGTTTTGTATTAAATGGGCTCAACTCCACTTCTAAGTCCACGTATGTGTGCGTGGGCCAACACTTTCTGGGCCCATGGACTTGTTAATAGTTACTAATATATAGTATTATTGTTTAAAAGTGTATTTGGTGTGATTATTTGTATTGTTTGTGATGTTTTTAGTTTCTTATCTCAAAATTGATGTTGTTAGTAATATTTATAAACTTAATTTTGAGACACAAGTATTTTGTGATTAAAATATAATATATTAAAAGGGGAGAGAGTTTTATGTTAAAATTGTATTATTCTCTTTATATTTTTGCATACATTTTGTATTTATGTGGGAGGTTTTGAGATTATCTATTAAATAAATTTTATATAGTTCTTTTATTATAAAATTAATACTCTTTTCAATTATAGTATTAATTTAATTTGGAGTTTTTTTAATTTATTTATTTATTGATTTTCAACTTCTTTAAATTTTAATTTTCAAATTGTGATGGATGTGATTTTAGTACTTATACTACTTAATTTTTCTCAATACTTTTGTTTTTATATGAAGCAAATATTATTGTAAATAGGGTGCGAATTGGAACATTTTTTAGAATATTTGCTAACTATTTATAACAATATGAATGAATTTGAACAAATTAATTTTTAGTCCTAATTTTGAATACCATTTACAGTTAATAATTAATCATTCTTTTAAAACTAAATAACTATGATATGTAATTGTGATTTAATTGAGTTTTATTGAAATAAAAATATTTTGGGTATTTTATTTGTTTTAAAATGAGTTTTTAATACCTTAAGATTTTGCATTGATAGAATATTTTCTAATTTATTAATATTTTGTATTAAATAACATTTTAAGGTTTAATGTATATTAATTTCTCTCTATTACACATGTAAAAGTTTATTAATGGAGAGTTTATTTGATCTTCCTAACAAGGTGATAATTACTAATGGATTATTTATTATGAAATTAATAGTCCTAAAAGATATGTTATAGTTCATATTGTAAGTAATTTTGTATTTATTTTATTTGTGAATTTATGTTTAAATGTTAAAATAATCATTTATAAATTATTAAGGAGTATGAGAGTTTATTAAACTTCTATGTTTTGGGATTATAATGATAAAATTTTCTTATATGTTCTTTATTATGATTTATTCATGATTGTTAATTCATTTTAACTTGTAAATTGTTTGATATATGTAAATATATCAATCTTAAGTATTAACATGCTTGAGAAGATTTATATGTTTTTCAAATATTAAATTCATGAGTTTATAAATCTTTGCACTAATAAGATTGGATTTTTATTAAAAATGGTGAAGAATGTTTTCTAAAAAAAAATTATAAGTTAGTGCTTTTGTATATTTTGAGTCTTGGGAGATTATTTTATCATTTTCTTATCCACTTTACAAAATGCTAATTTGATAATATTTAATGGAGATGTTTAATAAGTCTATATAGCATTGATTAATTTTTCATCAGTAATAGTTTAGAAAAATTTTATTTATTTTGAGTATACGAATTTTGTTAATATGAAACTTAACATTTGTGTATTTTTTTTTTTAAAAAAATGCTTACACATAATAAACTCAACTTATATAGTATGAACATTCAACAATTTGAAAGCATTCACTTCTCTCTTCCATTCTTCTTCAGAATCTTCTTTTACAGTTACTCTTCTGTTTCATCATTGGTTCAAGGCTAATTTTTGGCCTTTCATTTATTTTGTATCTATTTCTTCTTATTTTTAATTAATATGATAGAAATTTGCTTAGATGTAGGGCCAAATTCCTTTTTTTGTTCATCCTTTTGTGATGATTTTGTTATATCTCAATGAGAGATTCATGAGCTCAAATGGAAGAGTTTGATCCTGTGCCTATATTCAAAAAGAAAAAGTCGTTATTTTTCTTGAAGAATTTTTTGATCTAATCTACCCAAAGTTTAAGATTTTCTTTATGATTTACAAAACACCTATTATTTCACTGAGAATATTGGAGCAACTTTTCAGCTTATCATTCAGAAGTCAAGTTTCTCCAAACCAAGTTTTAACTTTCTTTTTTGCCAAATTGCAAATCCTATTCACGTAGCACCGTTATACTCATATATTTATGGCTATTTTTATTTTCTTTATTATTGTTGTCTTTATTTTCTTAATCTATCACTTTAGAGTAAGATTTGTTATGATAATTTGTACTATCTTTTTATATTTCTATCGTAGAAATCTTGCTCTCACGTCCTTGTAATGCCCAATATGAATTAACGATATATATTTTCTAATTATTAAAAAAACTTATATAGTGTCAGCAAATAATTTTATTGATAAATTTTGAAAATTGTTAATATTGAGATGAATTAATATTCATATATTTGATTTAAAATATTTAAAATATGCAAATGAGGTTTGAGAAATTATGTGTGGTAGTATCAAATAGATACTTACTTAAAGATAATAATGTATAGATTAAATGTGTCAGTTATAACTAGTTCTGGGGTTATATAAGAGTGTATTCTAAAATTTTACATAATATGTCTTCTTGGCATATTTATTATCATTTTTATTTTGAGGATTAACAAGTATTTTTTAGTATATGATATTTAAATATCTCATTGGAAAATTATTATAGAAAATTTATTTGTTGACGAGATTGAATTGCATAATATCAATAGTTGATATTTTACTAATTAAATCATATAAAGACATAACATACTTAAATGGTTTTAAAGATGTGGATATTATATGAATTTTTAATTCACTTAATTAGTAGGAATTTTGTTGTTTATGGTTGAATACTTACGTTAAATATTTTTCATATATGTTGATTATTATCTATATATGTGTTTGCATAATGAATATTTATATATGAATGTGATGTAATTTGATAAGCATCATCTTATCATATGTACACAATGAGAGATTACATGCAATAGGTTATAATTAACATTTTAAGACATTTGCATTTTCGTATTAAGTATGACCTCTTATCATTATAAATTTTTTCGAAAACTAATGGTGGTGTTTAGCCAGAAAAACTTAAAAACATTTATGTTTTAGTCTTAAGTATGATCTTTGGACATTATATAAGTATTTCCATTTTAGTTTTAGGAAACAATTGTGTAAATATTTCCATTTGTGTTCTTAAAAATAATTGGCTTTTCAAAACTTTTGAATTTCTCTTGCTTTTTTAACCATGTGTGTGTTAAAGAGAAATTATTGTGAGGATTAATAATAAATATAGTAAATTAATCATATTCGGGTTGCAATTTTTTTGCTACACTTTCATACCATAATGTATGTCGTTTAAATCATTTATATTTGTGACTATAGATTGGTTTTATATTAATAAAGGGCATTATTACAGCCATGATTCAATATAGATGATTTAATATAGGCCAAATTAGTATAAGGTGCAGTTTTATTATATTTGTATTTATTATTCAGCCTAATATTATTTTACAGAAGTGTTTTAAAACTATTAAAAATTCACAATTTATATTCTTCGAGTAGGAAAATGTTAGAAAATTTATATTTTTTAGGCTACCATTAATTGTGAAATGTTTTTTTTTAAAAAAAAGACTAAACAAATATAGTTTAAAAGAATGCGTGGGGTAGACCAATTTGTTGTTATAGTGATCATTTATATTATAAGCTTATATATACCTTAATGAACTGGTATGATAAGGTGATGAGTGTATATCTAACTTTACTAGGTTTAGTAATGAGGTAAACCTAGTGAATTTTTACATAAATAAGCTAAGGTCTTCTCTCCATCTTAAGAATTGATTTTTTGGCCTGTTCCATTGATAGTCACTTATATGAAAAGGATTTTAGAGAAAAATGTAGTCTTCTATTTTCATCAATACTAATTATTCTACTATTTTCTGTTCAAGTAATGAGTTAAGGATGAGATATCTACATCAAACTTAAAATAGGCATGCAATTGCTTCTAGCAAATTAAATATTAGGTTGTTGGGCGTTTTAGATTTATGCACTAGATTTTATAATTTGCTTATAATATTACACCGGATAGGTTATCACCTAAATGTATTTGATGGTCTTAAGAGACTAATATATTAGATGGATTAGCACCAAAGAGTTTGAGATGATTAATTGTAACTTGAGTGTGTAATTTAAACTTTTTGGCTTTGATAATGGATACCTATAGTAATATAATTTTTCTTGAAAAGTATGTGATTTGCTTTACGTGATTTTCTTCAGGTTTTGTGAATTGAAATGGAAATGAGTTGAGTTATTTGAAATTTGATATAAATGAATGTATTATATTATCTATGAAATACATGTTTCTTATTGTTAATTTTTAATCTACTCATTGAGTAATCGCACTTATTTTTTAGTGTGCTTATAATTTTTAAGAGCATCTACTTCAAAAGTGAATCTTTAGCTTGATTGAACATTATTTTTACACTCTTCCACGATAAGAGACAAGGTCACACACACACACATACATATATGTCATGGTTGTAAATATAGAAGTATAAGGTTTTAGCTAATACATATGTATTTGATACTTTAAGCCAGAGTTGAAAGTTGATAATTTATTTAACATGCTTCTTCTTGAGAGTTGAACAATATTTTGGGTGATTAATTTCTTTTTGATTGAGATGATACAATAAATTTTTGAATTTATTTTTTTGTATGCTTGTTTCTGTTCAAATGTTTTTACAAGCATTATTATGCAATTCATCACTTACTAAGCTCTATTGTATGGATATTTATTTTAAATATTTTATTTTTTTAGACTTTAAGAAAAAACATTGAAGAACAAAAAATAATTTTTTTTAAATGTAAGACAAGCTACATATGAAAAGGAAATAAATAGATATAGATAAATTACATAGTTAAAATGCATCTTAGAAGTTCATTAAAATGAATTTTCAACTTATGCAAGTTGATAATAAGATAAAATGGAAGCTAATTGTTAAATAATTAAGTGTTTACTTTAAGTTTAACTTAGAAAAAATAACAAAATATTCAAAATAAAGTACACCAATACAATCTTAGTTTGGAGATTTCCATATTTAAAGATAAAGCTTTGTTGCTTGAATGACTATAAGATACATCTTAAGATCAATGACAAGTTGAATCAATAGAATATTATATTTAATGCTAATTGTGTTTGTTGAAATCACCTATTCAGAGTTATTATATATACATTCTAAAAATAGTTACATAAATTTTTGTCTGGTCATATCTTTTAAAAAGTTGATACTAAAATATTTACATAATTTTTTTGCCAAATCATATATTTTTTATTTGACATATTTGCAAAAAATCAACGTGTCAATTAATTAAATTTTTTTTTTTTTTAACTAAAGCAATAGCAAGTTTCATATTATTTAAGTTACTATATCTTTGAATTAATTTTTACATTAAAAATAATTAAAAAAAAGTAGTGAATTACTTTATTTTATACTAATATTTTTTCTTAAAAAATAATTAAAAGATTAACTACAAATTGACAAATACCCTAAATTATCTTATTTTGTTAATTTTTTTATATGAAATATAGTGTGCAAATCTATGGCTAATTAACATAATACTTAGGTCTAAAGTTACTAAATAGTAGTATATTTTAGGCTCATTTAAAGAGTTAAATGAGTAAATTCTTTAATTTAATTATTAATCTCAATATACCTAAACTCATAGCAGAAAACTTGTTCTTATAAAATGTTGTCTTCGGAAAATTGAAATCTAATTGCAAAAAGGTATAACTTAATGTTTACATATAATTTTTGTTAAATTGACTTACAGAAACATGATTAGACCAATAATATATCTCTTTAGAAAGTCTTCTATTGCTACCTTACTAAATTGTCTTTTCTATGCTTAATAAGTTCTTTTTAACATTTGCATTACTAATGTTAGTTAATTTTGGATTAAGAACTTTATGAATGTTAATTAGCTTACTTAATAGATATAAATGAGGCAAATCATTCGTGAGCCACTTAAAATTTAGCCCACCAAAAACTCATTTGAGTTCATTTGTTAAAGCAACGAGTCAATCCCCAACTTTATTTCAATGCTCATTTGATAAATGAATAGAGCTTAAGCTCTTTATAGCTTACTTAATTAGCTTAATTACTGTACTCTAATTTAACATATATTTGAACAATTAAATTATAATTACCAATAATATACTCAAGACTGATAGTCTAACCTTCCATAAAAAACACTAAATTATAAAATGATGCTCCTATATAAAAATTTGAAATGTTAAAAACTAATTAGAGAGTGAATATAAAATAAATTCTTAATAGGTGGATATGTAAATAACAAAAGAGGAACATACAAGATTGTACTACTATGAAAAGTATGGTTTATGTCTTTTAAAAGACCATTTAAATACACCATAAGCTTTTAATTTCCCTAATAAAAAAATTTTGATGCATGCCTATATCGAGAGCCACATTTCTTTAATATTTTCACATGTGCAAAATTATTATGTAATATTTTTATACATCATCAAATATCATTACTAAGTAGGAAATATAGAGTCTGTACACAATAACAAAAACTAAATTAATTGGCACCTGATTCAAAAAACTCTACAGTTTTATTTATATTTCTATAGAGCTAATATGTTAACTATGATATCCTGTACAATTGGCATTATCTTTTAAGAGTTTAAAATTCAACCACTAGTACTGACCTTAATGGAACTATTTTATTCGAAGCTCTAACAAGCTAATGGTCTAGTGCAAAAATCACAACAAACAAATGCTTTACTTTTTATTTTTATTATTTATTATATACTTTCATCTATTAATCAATTTATCTTTAATGCAATTTGATTTCTTTAATTATTAACTTAGGTATCTGAAATTATAGAGCCAGGGAAATGAATGATTCTATTTATTTTTGGATTGTTTAGTGAGTTTTTACAATTTCATACTTTTTATTAATTTTTAGAATTTGTGAAAAGAATTCAGAAACTTATTGTTTTATATGCATGTTTGTCCTAAAATTTCTTATAGACATTATTAGATAGTTCATCATTTATTGAGCTCTAATGTAAGAGTATTTGCTTTAAAGATTTTATTTTTTCAATTAGACTTATCTAAAAACAACATAAAAAATAGCTCTCTGTGCTTTTTTTAATAAAAAAATATTTTTGGCTACAATTCTTTTTTCAAAAATATTTGTCTACTTAGTTTGTATATATGATACAAACACATACACACATATGGAGCTAGTGAGATTAACAATTCTAACTATTTTTGGACTATTCATTAAGCTTTCACAGTTTCATACTTTTATTCAATTTTTTTCAAAAATTGTAAAAAGAATTCATGAAGTTATTATTTTATATTTATATTTCTTAAAATTTCTTACAGGTCCCCTATAAGAATATTTGCTTTAAATATTTAATATTTTCAATTAGACATTGAGGAAAAATACCAAAGAATTAGAAACATAAACAACTTCCTATCTATGATCCATAAGCATTCTAATGCTTAAGTTAGATTTTGAGTATCTACTTATATATCTTTTTAAGTCTCCAAAACCCTCTATAAATAGTAGTAGAGGGAAGGTAAAACAGAGTCCTTTTTGTTATGAGATTTAAACTCCTTTTTACTTACCTTATTCAAGTCAAATTTAGTCTCTAAACTCATGTTCATGTATTGATACTCTTCATAGAGTACTAAATTGATGGGCCTTAAACCCATTCATTTTATTAAATCATCAATTAGCATTTTGTTTTAATTATTTATAAGTCAATGTAGTAGTTAACTTGATTGTTTGTTATTGATATTAGTTCATGTGTTTTAACTAATATCTTGGTTTATGAAAAATAATAAATGAGTCATTCTATATATAAAAATTAAAATACAAAATAATAAATAGTAAATTTTACCCATCTAGACCAGTTGATATTAAAAAACTAGATTCAAAATCTAATTAAGAAATTCACAAATTGAGAACTAAGTTTGAGACATTGTCTTAACTCCACCATATTAATCTTGTTTCTCTAATAGGGTATTGCATAGATGAAGGTGAAATGATCCTTGTGTATAACTATATGATTATTGAGACACATCAAGAGCATATGTATCGAGCAGCATGCAATGATCTACTTTTATAAAAGAAAGGCTGGAGATATTCATATAGCAGCTCATTGATTGGACTATTTTCACACTACGTTCAGCCATACGATAATCCATCGAAATGTGAAGATCACAAATAATTTACTATATGTAAAATAGCATGCTAAATTCTAAAATTTTGACAATCTAAAATTGGATTAAGCAATAAAGCAATGAATACAATAGTAAAGATTACATAAGGATATTTGGATTTAGAATATATACATTTCCAATAACTCACGCAAAAATTTGATGTATACTTCTTTTGTGCAGTTCTATTAGAAGTATTATGAGATAGAAAATATCTCGGCCATAAGAAGGTTAAGGAATAGATGAATTAAACTAACTAGGTAAAAAAATGCATTTAGAATGGGACTATATATAAAATAATTGATTTATATTTGAATAAAAAGATAGCCTCTAAATGCTTTAGTAAATTTGAACAAAATGGACAAAGTTATATGCATAACCAAGGTATTGAATGACCTATAATTCATGATATAGTAGGAGGCCTCGAGTTTGCACTTTAGCTGTAAGAGGTTATAGATGCTCAGAAGTAGGAAATGAATTTTGAGAATTGAAATAGGTAAAATGCTAGGTAAACTTTATATAGGTTATAAGTGTTTAGGTACTAATATAAATAATAAATGGGTGACAAATGGGTAATTAAAGATTGAACCATTTTGACCCAACCTATATAAATAATAAATGGGTAAATGGCTAACAAATGGGTGACTATTATGCTCATTGAGTAACAGAGCAATGAGTACAATAATAAAGGGTACATGAGGATATTTAGATCTAGAATATGCACATTTCTAACAACTTAGACAAAAATTTAATATATACTCTTTTGTTAAGGTTCTATTTGAAGTATTATGTGGTCGAAAATAACTCTACCTTGAGTTCGATGAAGAACATATCAATTTAGACAACTAGGCAAGAGAATGAAACCAGAATAGGACTATGTATCAAATAATTAATTCATATCAAAAGAAAAAGGTAGCCTCTGAATGCTTCAAAAAATTTGAGAAAATTATAGAAAGTTATGTGTGCAGTCAAGGTATTTAATAGCCCACCATTAATGGCATAGTGGGAGGCCTTTAGTTAACACTTAACCTACAAGTGGTTGTAGATGCTTAGAATTAAGAAATGAACTTTGGGGGTTGTAATAGGCAAATGGTTCAGTAAAATTTAATTATATGGGTTATAAGAGTTTAGACACCCATATAAACAATCAATAGGTGATGAATGGGTGATTAAGAATCAAACCCATTTTGACCTAACTTATATAAATAATAAATAGGTGATAAATGGATGACTACTGTACTCATTGAGCAAAAAAGTAGTGAGTACAATAGTGTAGGGTATATAGGGATATTTGGATTCAGAATATGCACATTTCCAATAAGTCACATAAAAATCTAATGTATACTCAATTAGTGTGGTTCTATTTAAATTATTTTATGATCAAAAACAACTCAACCATAAGCAGGACAAAGAACATATGAATTTAGCCAACTAGACAAGAGAATGCATTAATAATAGAACCACTTATCAAATAATTAATCCACATCTTAAGGAAATGATAATCCCTGAATGCTTCAGTAAAATTGTGAAATTGTAGAAAGCTTTATGCACAATGAAGGTATTGAAAAACCCACCATTCAAGACGTGGTAAAAGGCCTTGAGTTTGCACTTGAGCTATAAGTCGGTGTAGATTCTCAAAAGCAAAAAATGAACTTTAAGAGTCAAAAGTAGATTTAGAATATGCACATTTCTAGGAAGTCACATAGTAATTTAATGTATATTCATTTGGTGTTGTTCAATTTAAAGTATTATGTGCTCGAAAATAACTTGACCATAAGTTGGATGAAGAATAGATGAATTTAGCCAACTGGACATGATAATGCATCTAGAATGAAATACTTATTAAATAATTAATCCACATCAGAAGGAAATGATAACCCCTAAATGCTTTAGTAAATTTCTAGAAGTTGTAAAATGTTTTATGCGCAGTCAAGGTATTAAACGACCTACCATTCTTGATGTGGTGGGAGACCTTAAGTTTGTTTTTGAGCTACAGGTGGTTATACAAGCTCAGAAGAAGGAAATGAACTTTAAAGATCAAAATGGGTAAATAAATGGATAAAATTTATATGGTTATAGGAGTTTAGGTACCCATAGAAATAATAAATAGGTGATAAATTGGTGATTAAAGATCAAACCCATTTCGACTTAACCCATGTAAATAATAAATGGGTGATAAATGGGTAAATATGGGACAATTAAGTGACTATTATACTTACTGAGAAACATAGCAGTGAGTTTAATGGTAAAGTGTCCATGGGGATATTTAGATCCAGAATATGCATATTTTCAGTAACTCACATAAAAATCTCATGTATACTCATTTGGTGTAGTTCTATTTGAGGTATTATGTGGAAGAAAGTAACTTGACCATCAGTTTGATGAAGAACAAATGAGTTTAGCCAATTGGACAAGACAATGCATTTATAATTTGACCACTTGTCAAATAATTGATCCATATCTGAAGGGAAAGATAGCCCCTGGTTTCTTCAGTAAATCTATGGAAATTATTGAAAGTTGTATGCACAATCAAGATGTTGCATGACCCACCATTCATGATATGGTAGGAGCTCCTGAGTTTGCACTTGAGCTATAAGAAGTTGTAGATAAATGGGTAAATAGGGGACAATTAAGCGACTATTATACTCACTGAGGAACATAGCAATGAGTTCAATGGTAAAGTGTCCATGGGGATATTTAGATCCAGAATACACATATTTTCAGTAACTCACATAAAAATGTCATGTATACTCATTTGGTGTAGTTCTATTTGAGTTATGTGGAAGAAAGTAACTTGACCATCAGTTTGATGAAGAACATATGAGTTTAGCCAATTGGACAAGACAATGCATTTATAATTTGACCACTTATCAAATAATTGATCCACATATGAAGGGAAAGATAACCCTTAATTTCTTTAGTAAATCTATGGAAATTGTTGAAAGTTGTATGTGCAATCAAGGTGTTTCATGACCCACCATTCATGATATGGTAGGAGCTCTTGAGTTTACACTTGAGCTATAAGAAGTTATAGATGCTCAGAAGTAGGAAATGGACTTTAGGGGTTGAAATGAGTATATGGATGGTAAAATTTAGATAATAGTTTAGGTACCTATATAAATAATAAATATGTGACAAATAGGTGATTAAGGATCAAACTTATTTGGACCTAACCACACCATATAAATAGTAAATGGGTGATAAATGGGTAAATAGGTAACAAATGGGTGACTATTGTACTCATTGATTAATAGAACAGTAAGTACAATAGTAAAGGGTATATAGGGATACTTAGATCCAGAATACGTACATTACTAGTAACTCACACAAAAATGTGATGTATACTCCTTTGGTGTGGTTTTATTTGAAGTATTATTTAGTTGAATACAACTTGACCATTAGTTGGATGAAGAAGATATGAATTTAACTAACTTTCCAAGAGAATGCATTCAAAATTGGGCCAATAATTTATCCATATATGATAGGAAAGATAGCCCTTAAATGCTTTAGTAAATTTTTAAAAATTGCATAAAGTTATGCGTGCATTCAAGATTTTGAACAAGCAACCACTCATGATGTAGTGGGAGGCTTTGAGTTTGCATTAAAGCTACAAGAGGTTATAGAAGCAGAGAAGTAGGAAATGAATTTTGGGGGTCAAAATAGGTAAATTTAATATGGGCTATAAGAGTTTGAGTCCCTATATAAATAATAAATCAATGATAAATGGATGATTAAAGATCGAACCCATTTCAACCCAACGCATATAAATAATAAATATGTGACAAATGGATGACTATTGTACTCATCGAGCAAAAGAGGAATGAGTACAATGGTAAAGGGTACATGGGGATATTTGGCTCTAGAATATGCGTGTTTTTAGTAATTCACATAAAAATTTGATGGACAAAGGATTAATTTGTCCCTTGAATTTATATTTAACGCATAAATAGACCAAATTTAAACTTTTTGACAAATAGGCCAATACTTCTATTTTAAGGCCAAATAAATTAAATTTAGAACTCCATTAAACTTGTGTCCAACAAACTCTTTACCAAAGTCAATTTTTTAAATCCAAGTTTATCTAATACTAAAATAACAGTATTAATATTAGTCTAACTTTGATAACTTTTTTTTTGTCTTTATCATTTACTTTTTATTTATTTATTTATTATTATCTTTACCATTTTTAACTTATCCTACTTCTTCTTTGTTTCATTATTTTTAATATCCTTTGTTGCTCAAGTTCAACCCATTAATATATTTTCTTTTCTCTCTTCCAATCATTGATTTCTTTTTATTTCTCTCTTTATGTATTATTTTGAGTTATATGGATATGTTTGATTGAAAGAACTAAAGAAAAACAAAAGAAATCTAAATATTGCATGTCACAGTGAATGATTGAAATAGTTGATTTTCCAAAAGATGTTTGAGAGTTATAAAAGAAACTCAAGTGGCAATAGTACCATCAATTCAAGATTTTATGATCTTACACGTGATAAGGAGTGCTGATTGAGATTGATGATACTCAAGATCCAAATGGAAGAGGAAAAAAATTAAAAAATTGTAAAATAATGATGACAATTATAAGGTTAAAGTTTAAAAGGAAGAGATTATGATGACTATACTTATTAATGATGTTAATGTGGTGATGTTTTCATTTGAGTGACGATTTTTATATTTTTTGTTAAAAAATTATATTATGATTTTTTATATGTTTATCAAAAATTAAATTAATTTTACTTTTAGGTAAAGTTTTAGTTGTAGTAATTTGTTTGTTATTGTGTTTCTTTAATTTTTCCTTTTAATCTAAATGTATTGTTATAGACAATGAGAGGTGAATTTTTTTTATTTTTGTTATGGTAATGATAGTCATATTGCTAGTAGTAGTGGTTGTTATTATAATGACAGTAGCAGTGGTTCAACAAAAATGAACTAAAAAGGAGAAGAGAAATAAAGTTTTATTAGTTTACATAATATTTAAGTATTTTTTAGATGTAATTAAGTTATAAAAATGTTAATAATATATGTAGCATAGATTTTCACTCTATTCTTTAAAAGTTTGCATCACACGTGCAAGATTTGGTGAAACTTCGAGTTTATTTGGCCATAAAATAGAAGCATTGAGTCTATTTGTTGAATAGTAAAAATTCGAGCTATTTATCTATTAGATACAAATTTAAGAGGCAAATTGACCATTTGCACAAAATCCTTGCCTTTGGTGTAGTAATATTCTTGCTTTTGTATGGCTCAAATCTGCCCTTATTTGTACTTGTATCTCCTCCTTTGTTGTTCTTCCAATTCAATTTCTATGAGGATGTAGGAATCGAATTTGCTTTGGCCTTCACCTTCAATTGCTTTTCCACTTTGATTGCCATGTGTACCATATCCTCCAAATCTACATAATGATGCAATTTCATGGTTCAAACTTGATAGAAAATGTTCCATAGTAGCCTCTCTATCCTCCTTAATATTTGCTCGAATCATGGCCATCTCCATCTTTTGATGATACTCTTCAATATTTCTAGAGCCTTGAGTCAGTCTTTGTAGCCTATTATATAACTCTCTATAATAGTGTTGAGGTACAAATCTCTTTCTCATTATAGTTTTCATCTTAAACCATAATGAAACAAAACCTTCTCCACTTCTATGCCTAATGGAGGTAAATTGATCCCACCATATACTAGCACAGTCAATGAACTCCACGATCACCAACTTTACCTTCTTTTCTTCGGTATAGTTATGGCAATCGAACACATGCTCAACCTTCTTTTCCTATTCCAAGTAAGTCTCCAGATCACTCTTACCTTGGAAAGCTGGAATTTTCATCTTGATTGATCCTAAATTTCCATCCTTAGATTTGCTCTTGCTGGTACGTGTATCCCTCTTCAGCTACCTACTATTCTAAATCATCAAAGAGAATGCGTTCAGTGTCCCTTGCTTGAATAGGAGTACTTAACTCTAACCTCTCCAACCTCTCGTGGACCTTTTGACTTTCACTCCTCATGTCCTCTTGTTAAGCTAACATCTTTTGTAACATTCCTTGTATTGACACTAATGTAATCTTCTCTTTTGTATCCATGATGTATATTTGAAAAAAATTAAAAGAAAATGCTTATTCTAACACTCCCTCATATGTTTCTCTCAGTTAGATTAAAAAACTCTCTAATACACTCACAAATCAAGCACACATAAGAATTCCCTTTGAGTTCTTAATTGAGCTAAACCTCTACTACTTCTGAGAGAATTATAAATCAGACCTTTACAATTAAAGCTAATAGTGAAAGAAAATCTAAAAGGATCAACTTTGAAAGCCTCTAAACACTTTATGAGCTTAAATCATGATTTATGTGATTTTTGGGGCTGTTTTAGGTGATTTCAAGTATAATAGAATTTTGGGGCTATTTATGCATGAATTTTATTTTAATTTTTAGTTTTTAATAGGGTCTAGAAATATAAGGTAAAGAAAACTGCGGTTATGAAAAAGAGATCAAGTTTTTGGATGTTGAAAGGTGAAAAAGGATAGAAAGAGGGGTTTAAAGATGAAGAATGATGCTAGGGTAGGTATGCAAAGAAAAATAAGATGAAGATATGCAAATTTGATGAGTTTTTATGAGCTAGAATGCTTACCCACGAATTTTTTTGATGTAACAGGCTATGATCGATACGGCTTTTTTGATGTTATTGGGGCCGAATCACTTGATTCAATTTTGATACGGATGAACTTGATAATGTCTATTTTTTTTAATTAATGCATAAATACTACACTAGGGATACGTAGCTTATACTAGAGCCAATGCTCTGATACCAAATTTGATACAACCCTTTAGTTATATAATAACTAGGAACTGTAATAATCTATTGGAACCTTGTCCAAGGATCTATCTAGTATAAACGAAAAAGAATTAAAATCCAATAGTTATCTAATAGCTAAGAACTCTAATTATCAAATGGTTTGAATTTGTAACACACTCGAAGCAAATTCGAATATAGCTCTCGCAAGAACTCAAGAAAATTCAAATCTGAATTTGAAAATAATAATATCAATCAACTTCTGAAAAATAATGTTTTTACAAGTATTTATAGACTTGTAATCCTAAACCTAAACTGATTCTAAAAGAAAATAACTCTTTATGAATAAACAACTATAATCCTAATTAAACACAAATCCTAATTAGTAAAGAAAACTCCTATTTAACTAATTAAAAACACAAATTCGTATAAAATAAATCTATCAAGATATAGGTGTGTATAATTCAACACAGGCATGTGCGAACTATGAAAAACTAGCAGACTGTTACACAGCTTGGAACACGGCCTGACCTTGATCATACATGGGCATGTTTCGATTACGATTTTGAGACAGAATTTCACATGGCCTGATGCACGGGTGTGTCTTAGAGATGATTTTGAGACATAACATTACATGGCCTGATGCCTATTAGTACATGAGTTGGTCTCTGGCCGTGTATCCTACTGGTCATTTTAAGCTCCTTAAACACAGGCGTGTCTGTGGCCCGTATACCCTACTGGCTTTTTTGGGTACTCGACACACGGGCGTGTATCAGCTTGAACATAATTAACTAAGTTGACTAACTTAGTTTCCACCAAATTGCTTCTATCTTGTCCCCTATGCTCGAGATTCTTTTGTACAAGTCCTATGATGGCCTCTTTCATCCTCTTAGCTCGTGATCTTATTATAGGTACTCCACTATAGCTTAAAGAATTAGAATTTAGTGTAGTGTCTCCATGTCCATATGCATCAGTTTTGTGCATAAACAAGACATAGAATGACCCACCATTCAAGATGTGTGGGAAGCCTTAAGTTTACACTTAAGCTATAAGCAGTTATAGATACTTAAAAGCAGGAAATGAACATTAGGGTTAAATTGGGTAAATAGATAAGTAGAATTTATATTAGTTATAAGAGTTTAAGACCCATATAAATAATAAATGGATTACAAATAGATTATTAAGGATTAACCTCATTTCGACCCAACCTATATAAATAACAAATGTATGATTATTATACTAGTAAAGTGTACATGGAAATATGTAGATATAGAATATGCATGTTTGCGATAATTCATACAAAAATCTGATGTATACACTTTTTATGTAGTTCTATTTGAAGTATTGTATGGTCGAAAATAACTCAATCATAAGTTGGACAAAGAACATATGAATTTAGCCATGTGGGCAATAAAATGCATCCAAAGTGCAAATGCTTATCTAATAATTGATCTATATTTAAAGGGAAAGATAATTGTTAAATGCTTTAGTAAAGTTATAAAAATTGTAGAAAGTTATGTGTGCAATTAAGGTATTAAATGACCTACCATTTATAATGTGGTAAAAGGTCTTAAGTTTACACTTTAGCTACAAAAGGTTGTAGATGCTCAGAAGTAGGAAATGAACCTTGGGGTTTGAAATGAGTAAATGGATGGGTAAAATTCATATAAGTTATAAAATTTTAGGTATAAAAATAAATAATAAATAGGTAACAAATGGGTGGTTAAGGATCGAATTCGTTTTGACCCAACCCTTATACATAATAAATAATTTACAAATGGATGATGATTGTACTCATTAAATAATAGAGCAGCGAGTACAATAGTACATGCACATATTTGGATCTAGAATATGCATGTTTTCAGCAACTCACACAAAAATCTGATGTATACTATTTTGGTATGGTTTTATTTGAAATATTATGTCACCGAATAAAACTCGACCTTAAGTTTGATGATGAATATATGAATTTAGCCAACTACGTAAGAGAATACATACAGAATTAGACAGCTTATCAAATAATTAATTTTATATATGAAGTGAAAGATAGCCCTGAATGCTTCTATAAATTTATAAAAATTGTAAAAAGTTGTGTGCATAGTTGAGGTATTTAACCATCCACCATTCATGATATGGTTAGAGGCCTTAAGCTTGCACTTGAGCTATAAGAGGTTGTAGATGCTTGAAAGTAGGAAATGGACTTTAAACGGTCAAAATGGTTAAATAGATGGTAAAATTTATATAGATTATAAGAGTTTGGTTACCTATATAAATAATAAATGGCTGATTAATTATCAAACCCATTTTGACCCAACCCATATAAATGACAAATGGTTATAAATGTGTAAATGTGTAAATGGGTGACTAATGTACTCACTAAGCAATAAAAGATTGAATACACTAGTAAAAGGCACATAAGGATATTTTGATTTACAATATACATGTTTCTAACAACTCACTCAAAAATATAATATATACTCCTTTGGTATGGCTCTATTTGAACTGATGTGTGCTTGAAAATAGCTCAACCATGAGTTTGATGAAGATGAGATGAGTTTAGCTAACTAGGAAATAGAATGCATCCAGAGTGGGATTGCTTATCAAATAATTAATTCATATTTAATAGGAAAGATAGCCCTTGAATTCTTAAGTAAATTTTTGAAAATTGCAAAAAAAAGTTATGTGTGTAGTTAAGGTATTGAACGACCCACCATTCATAATATAGTAGGAGGACTTGAGTTTGCACTTGAGTCATAAAGTGATTGTAGATATTCAAAACTAAGAAATGGATTTTAGGGATCAAAATAGGTAAATGGATGGATAAAATTTATATGGGTTATAAAAGTTTGAGTACCCATATAAATAATAAATGGATGACAAATAGGTACATGGGTGATTAAAGCTCAAACCCATTTCGATCCAACCAAATAGGTGAAAAATGGGTGACTATTGTACTCACTGAGCAATAGAGCGACAAGTACAAAAGTAAAGGATATATAGGGATATTTAGAAATAGAATATGCATGTTTCGAGTGACTTACAGAAAAATTTGATGTATACTCCTTTGGTTTGATTCTATTTGAAATATTATATGGCTAAAAACATCTCGACCATGAGTTGGATGAAGAAGAGATGAATTTAGCCAACCAGGCTAGAGAACGCATCCATAATGGGAGCAGTTATCAAATAATTAATCCATGTTTAAAACAAAAGAGAACTTCTAAGTGCTTCAGTAAATTTTTAAAAAATGCAAAAAGTTTTGTGTGCAATCAAACTATTAACGATCCACAATTCATGATGTGGTGGGTGGCTTTGAGTTTGCACTTGAGCTATAAACGATTGTAGATGCTTAAAACTAGAAAATAAACTTTGGCGGGTGAAAAGAGCAAATGAGTAGGTAAACTTTACATGGATTATAAGAATTTGAGTACCCACATAAATAATAAATGGGTGATAAATAGGCTATTAAGGATTGCAATCATTTTGACCCAACCCATATAAATAATAAATAAATGATAAATGGATAAATAGGTGACATTTGGGTGACTATTGTACTCACTGAACAATAAAGTAGTGAGTGCAATAGTAAAGGGTACATGGGAATATTTGGATCCAAAATATGCATGTTTCCAGCAACTCACACAAAAATTTGATTTATACTCCTTTGGTGTGGTTGTATTTGAAGTGTTGTGTGGTCGAAAACAATTTCACCATGAGTTCGATAAAGAAAAGATGAATTTAGCCAACTGGGCAATAGAAGGCATCAAGAATATAACCACATATAAAATAATTGATCCATATATGAAGGGTAAGATAGTTCTGATTACTTTAATAAATTTGTAAAAATTATAGAAAGTTGTATACATTGTAAAGGTATTGAACGATCCACCATTCATGATATGGTGGGAGGTCTTGAGTTCACACTTTAGCTAAAAGAGGTTTTAAATGCTCAAAAGCAGGAAATGAACTTTGGTTCTCAAAATAGGTAAATAGATGGGTGAAATTTATGAGTTATGAGAGTTAAAGAACTCTTATAAATAATAAATGGGTAACAAATGGGTCATTAAGGATCGAACCTATTTGAATCCCACCCATATAAATAAGGGATAAGTATAAAAAAGTACTATATGGTTTAGCGCTTTTTCACTTTTGGCCTTTTTTTTTTTTTGTGTGACATTTCAGTATCTAGTAGCATCTATCGTTAGCAAATTTGGGCCAAACTCACTAACACCGTTAGACATGTTAACGTGAAAGGTGGTTAGTGTTTCATTTAATTAAACTACCTAATTATTTATATTTTTTAGAACATTATTTTTAGATAGTTGAATACTTTATTTTTTTTTATTATTTTTTTTATTATGAAATATACTAGCTTGCATATCTATAGATTTATGACTAGTATAATAACAATTATTTATTTTGCATATGAAAATAAATTGTAATATAAGTTTAAATAAATTTAATTAAAAAATAATTAAATTTTAAGAAATTAATTTTATAAAATAACATAAAACTTTTATAATTTTAATGATTAATACTTAGATAAAAAAAAGTTCACAGTTCTTGTGATAAAAAAACCAACGTACGTAAAATACGAATGAAATTGAATTTAAAAACATACAACTAACCAAAATAATTTAACTTATATAATAAAAAAACATAAGGAACTAATATAAAATTCTAAAATACCATTGTTGTAATCAACAAAAATTGAAACTAATTTCTTTTGTAGAAAAATAACAAATACAAGGTCACACATGAAGGCCCAAATCTTTGAAATTACACAACCATAAAAATCTAATGCAAGTAAATACTGTAAAACCAACTTTAAAAATACAACAATAAAAGAAAATTTCGTTATAAGTTAATGGAGGCTTATTATAAATGCCAGGGGCTAAAAATGGAGAGTGACTCCTCTCATTTGTTTTATTTTTCTCAAATTCATCCTTAAATGCACAATATCTCACCAAAATTAAATTTCAAAACTCATATTTATTATTATTATTATTTTGACTCCTATTATTATTATTATTATTTGAAACAATAAAAAATATTTTATATTTACATTTTAGCAACTATAATTTAAACATTTATCTATTATAACTAAATTTATCGTTAGTGTATATATATATACATACACACACAAAACTAAATAGTAAGATAAAATAATAAAAGTAACTTCTATTTATACAACATTTTGATTCTAAGAAACAATGTAGAAATAGATATAATTATATATTTAAGGATTAATTTAAGAAAAAATAAAGAGAAAACAATCTTCACACACATGTGTATATATATATATATATATATATATATATATATATATATATATATATAAGTAATTATAATTAAATAATATTTAATCTAATAAATTTTATTTTTATTTTTTTAATTTATACTTATTTTAACTTCGACTTGGATAAAATTTTTGATCCATGGTCGTTTTAAGGATCCAATTGTACGGTACCTATGTAGTTCAATTGTAAAAGCAAATGAAAATAGCCTTCACCACCCTAATGTAACTTTTTTTTTTTTTTTTTCAGTTTTTTCATTAAAGTTTTCAATGTAAAAAATAAAAAGTAAAAAAAAAAAAAAAAAAAAAAAAAAAAAGGGACCTTATCTTATAGTGGATTCCACTACAATCATGGAATCACCACTAATAACAAGAGCTTCTAGAAGTTGACTTGGAATGTTCCAAAAGATCAATTGCACTTTTATGCTTAATCACATGCAAGATACAACCTATCAAATGATGAGTGGGTTGAACTCCTTCGCTTAGTAATTGTACTCCATGTTGACTCTACTCTATTAACAGTTTAAAAGACTTAATTACCCTTAAATTAAGATAATTACATATCTTTTACAACAATCAATATTAACTTAAAAAATAATTTAACTATTCATATGTGAAAAAAATTTAATAACTTCAATACGAATAATTTATTTTGATTTCATAGTTTTTGTATTATAATTGCTAAGGATAATTTATAATATGTTATTTTATTTTTTGTTCAACTCATTTTGCTAAAATTTTATTAAAAACAATTCTATGTATTCACTAATTTAATTGTGTAATAAATATTTTTAATTCTTAATTATTTAATGCTTTTAAGTGTTTATACATATGATATTTACATTTTTTTTTTAAAAAAAACTAATGGTCAAATTAACTTTGATTTTCTTCACTAAACTTTTTTTAATAAAAATGATAGGGTAATATTAAAAAATTATATATATTTAAAAAATTAATATAAAATAAAATAATCAAAAATAATATGTTAAATGTATTATTTTTTAAAAAATTAATACATTAATCTTCATATTAATCTTTAGATTAGAGATAATAACCTCATTACGCTTGACTAAAAAAATTAGCAAATAAATATAACTATTTTTAATAAACTTTTAGCAATATAAGTTAAACTCAAAATAAAATAACATAATAAATCAATGAAGTTATAAATAATTCTTAGTAATCATAATATAAAAATTATTAAATCAAAATAAATTATTTTTGTTGAAGAAAATAACAAAAAGCGGATACAGTAAGGTCACTGACCTTTTGCATTGGAGTATGTAATAGGTATGATGATTGAAACCTTGACTACTAGAATAAAGGCTGTTGTTTTCATGATCTAAATATCACCAAGATAAAAAATAGTGGGAGAAAAATTACAGAGAGTGAGAGCAAAAATCACCAAAAAGAAAAACTTATGTTTCTTTTTTTTCTTTTCTTTTCTTTTCTTTTTAATAAAAGATAGAGATAGGCTTTTTGGATTTCAAATTTCCAAAATTCAAAATTCAAAACTTAAATAAATAATTATTATTATTAGATAATATCTCATAGTATCTAAATCCTTTTGTGTTTGAATTTTGAAAATGGATTATGTCCAGTCATGGGTGTCCATAATCCAACATCTCTCACTCTCACATGACTGAATATATTCAATCTTCATCCCATCCATACTGATAAATAGATCATGCGATCAGCATATAACGACAACACTTATGCTATACACTTACTTATTAGAGATGTATAACATCTCGATAATAGATTATATATCTTGACATATGCCTTACCCCATATTACTTCTTTACATTTATTGCTACCTTTTGATTTCTTAGCAATATTCTATGTCTACTATTATGTACATACTACTTATGGTACTCATAATAGGCTAGCCAATGAACAATAGAAATATTGAATGTAATCTATTAGTACTTCTTTACATTTATTGCTACTTTTTGATCTCTTAGCAATATTTTATATCCACTATTATATACATACCACTTATGATACTTATAATAAGCTAGCCAGTGAATAATAAAAATATTGAATGTAGTCTATCAGTAATCTTTGCCTCATACATTATTCCTTTCATATTATTTAACTCGCTTATCCAGTTAATTCATTTAGGTCGTATCTCTCATGACCTTTCAGAGATTTTTCTAAAACAACCACATTAAACCATACTTAAAAAATATGTCATAGGTCTTAAATGTAGGTTTTTAAAAACTATAAGTTTATGGAACGAGTTTCACACTAGGAAAGGTTGAGATCATTTAATTATTTTTATAACTTTCCATCCCCGATTGGCTTTTGCATGCATGTTATGAATTATGCGTTATGGTATTCATTCTTTTCTTAAAAAGAGTGCATATTTTAAAATGATTATAATCATATATTTAACATCATACAGAAGCTAATCATTCAGGTGTATTTTAGCACCAAACCTTAATACTTTAATTGAGGTTGCATCTGGCCATAAAGACAGAATTAAGAAGAATTACTTTTAATTCTTCTTTTAGAGATTACATAAATCTACTTACAAATCATGAAATGAAATGTAAGATTTTATTTTACACTTAAATTAGAAATTATCTAATACTTAAGTAAGACGACATATGTATATTAAACAGGCTTTTGTAACTCCCTTGTCTGTTTAAAATACTGCGTCATCCTAATCTTTGTTAAACCCATTTAACAAAATTAAGGTAAACACCAGTGTGAGTGGGTTACTTCTCTGTCCAACATACTTTAAATGTCACATATATTTAATACTAACACTTTATGTATTGCCAAACGAATATCTAAATATTTATTGAAAATAAACATATAACAAATCTTGTTCAAATTATATGATAAGTAAAGTACTATTTAAAATCTACACAAACAAAACACTTAATGTGCCTCTCAAACACATCTCTAGTGATAACTTTTGTCAATGGATCTGCTATCATATCATGTATAGAAATGTACTTTAAGTTCACCTCTCCTCGTGCAACCATGTCTTTAATATAATGATACTTGATGTCAATATTCTTAGTTTTACTATAGAACTTGGGATCCTTAGTATAAGCTATTGACAATTGACTATCACTCATAATTGTCGCAGGTTCTTTAGAGGAAGTTACTTTAAGATGATTTAGGAATCTTTTAAGCAATACTCCCTCTTAGACAGTACTTGAGAATGCAATGAATTCAACTTCCATTGTTGATAAAGCAATATATATTTATTTCTTGCTACTCCAGGAGATGGCAGAATTGCCTAACAAGAAAATAAAACTAGATGTAGATTTCCTCTCATCTACGTCTCTAGCCTAATTAGCATCCGTGTATCCACTCAATTACATATCTTTTCCTTAATAACAGAGTGAGTAGTCCACAGTTCCTTTTAAGTATCTCAAAATCCTTTTAACTGCCTTCCAATGTACTTCGCATGGGTTAGACTGATATCTACTTACTATCCCAACAACATAGCAAATATTAGGTCTTATACATAATAATGCATACATAAGACTTCCAATGGTACTTGCATAAGGAACATTCTTCATACGTGTTGGGTTCTAAGTCACAAACATGCAACAGAAAAATAAAGAATTTTGACCTTAAAAACCCTCACCAAAATCGAAGTAGTTAGAATTAAATCAATTTAATCGAGTCTAAAATCTTACCAAGACGTGTTCAAACGGTAAGATTGTAGGAAGCAAGAGAGGAGATTCACTCCGGTGATACCTTACCTCAAGCCTTTCATTATCTTTTGTTGAAATATAGACGTAACCAAAGAGCAACGTCCTCTACCGATATCCACACCAACAGAACACCCAAAACGAAGCTGCTGTGCTAGCACCTTTTTCTCAATTTTTCTCTTTATGTTTCTTTCCAAAAGAATATGTGTTTTTATGAATAATGAATGTGCAGAGACTCATACCCTGAATGTGATATATATCTATATATATATCCATATCAATTAGGATTTGAAGAGTCCTACTCAAATACCAAAATACTTTTTTAGTTTATTATCATTATATTTATTTCTATATTTAAATATATAAATATCTAAAACTATTTTAGATATGTATATAAATATATATATTTCTTTTAAATTTAATTATGGTAACTATTACCATAAATAAATTTTGAATATTTATACATACGAGAGATAACTTATCTAATTGGGCTAATAAGTCCAATATCCGTTTTGGATCTGTTCTATATGTGTGACCCTGTAGGTTCACACAATATTGGCAATGGGCCTCCAATCTTATTTGTAGCCCATAAGTCATAAGTGGCCTCTACCAAGACATTATAACTATCCAAGTCATGTGAAGATCAGTAATCCAACACAACCTATTTAACAATAATATTACAGTCCTTTTGTACACGATATCTTAGATTGAACATAAGGTGTGGTTTATGTCATCCTTAATAATTCAATTATTTCTCGATCTCAATTAGACTAAAATTGATAACTCCTTTTCAACTGATTTCAAGCGCGACCATGTATTTACATTCAGTCTAATTTATCGAGGGGCCTATAGATATCCTCCTCATGATTTGTGAGGGATAAATTCCTTCTTAATTATTCATACTCCTCACATGATTCATTTTATATCCAATCATAATCTATTACATCATCCTGTTAAAGATAACATTAAAATATATAAAAATATAAAACTCATCATGCAGGACTCTATGATGATCTCAGGTCAGAGGACTACAAGAATATCATTGCAATGAGAATAACTTATGATAATTATCCATGTAGTATTCTCATAGTGGGTCAATCCAGTACATTCTATATACTTTTGACTTGACTTTGTATCTCGTATACATGATCAGTAAAATATAATCATCAGTCAACCTCATACTAGTCTTTATTCATTATTTTTCCACAATAATGACTGACTAGGGATGATTTAGAATATAACTCATTTGCTATTTAAGAGTTTTACTATCAAGTCACATATTTGATGATCTCATATAGAATTAAACATTCATGGAATTTAACAAAGTCAATATGATAAAATGCCTCTTTATTATCGTAATATAAAACTGACGAAGTCATAATATGACCATAATACAATTAGCCTAGGGCATATCACTAATAATCTTCCACTTGCACTAGGCCCAATCAACATTGTATCTAATACTCAATGACCTAGTATGACTCTCATACTTAGGTTGTGGAAGAGGTTTAGTAAGTGGATCAGCAATATTGTCATTTGTAGGTACTTTGTATATCTTTACATCTCCCCTTTCAATGATCTCTTGAATGAAATAGTAACGCCTGAGTATGTGTTTGGATCGTTGGTGTGATCTAGGTTTCTTAGCCTATGTTATGGTCTTATTATTATCATAGTATAAGTCAACTAGATTTAAAATGCTAGGAATAACACCCAATCCAGTGATAAACTTCTTGATCCATACTACTTCCTTAGCTGCTTCTGAGGTGGCTATATACTCAGCTTCTGTTGTAGAATCGGCAACAGTGTCTTGCTTTGAACTTCTCTAGCTTACCACACCTCCATTCAAACAGAACATATAACCCGACTGCAATCAGAATTCATCCTTGTCAGATTGGAAGCTGACATATGTGTAGCCATTTATAACTAGCTCATCTTCCTTTCCTCTATATAGTAAGAATACATCCTTAGTTCTTCTCAAGTACTTAGGAATATTCTTTGCTGTTGTCCAGTGACTTTCATCTAGGTCTGACTGGAATTTACTCGTCATGCTTAAGGTATATAAGACATCAAGTCGAGTACATAACATAATATATATGATAGATCCAATAGCAGAAGCATATGGAATCTTACTCATGCGGTCTCGTTCATCTTATGTTATTGCACACTGAGTCTTGCTGAGACTAATGCCATATGACATTAGCAAGAATCCTCTCTTAGAGTCTTGTATACTGAATCTATTAAGCACCTTGTTAATATATGTACTCTAAATTAGGACAATAAGCCTTTTAGACTTAGGTGAAGCTGCCTATATTCTAGGCATCAAGATCTATCTCTATAGATCTTGATGCCTAGAATATAGGCAGCTTCACCTAAGTCTTTCATTGAGAAATAATTCCCTAACCATGTTTTAACATTTTACAAAATAGGGATATCATTTCCAATGAGCAATATATCATCAATATATAGCACTAGAAAAACTATTGCGCTCCCACTAAATTTCTTACAAACACAAGGCTCTTCTTCATTTTGAATGAAACCAAACTCTTTGACTGCTTCATCAAAATGAAGATTCCAACTCTGAGAAGCTTACTTCAATCCATAAATGGATATTTGAAGCTTACAAACCTTTTCAGTATTCTCAGGACTGACAAAACCCTCAGGTTGTGTCATATACACATCCTCGAGTAGGTTTCCATTAAGAAACGCTGTTTTGACATCCATTTGCCATATTTCATAATCATAGTATACAACTATGGCAAGGAGAATCCGAATAGATTTAAGCATCACTACTGGTGAAAAAGTTTCATCATAGTCAATACCATGTATTTATTTAAAACCTTTTATAACCAGTCTTACCTTAAAAGTATGCATATTGCCATCCATGTCAGTTTTCTTTTTGAAAACCCATTTGCATCCTATGGTTTTTAAACTAATAGGTGGATTAATTAAGGTCCAAACTTGATTATTATACATGGATTACATTTCTAATTTCATGACTTCAAGCCATTTCTTAGAGTCAGGGCTACTTATAGCTTCTTGATAGGATGTGGGTTCATTTTGATCTATAATTATTACATCATTGCTATATGTTAAGAGAAATCCATATCTCTCAGGGGCTTGACGTATCCTATCAAACCTTCTTGGGCCTTGTGGTACTTATATAGGTTAAATAACTACTTGTTGATTCAATTGAGGTTCCAAAGGTGATTTAATGCTAATTTGTGTTTCTTGAATTCTTCAAGATGAACCTTACTTCCACTAGTCCCTTTAGAAATGTATTCTCTTTCCAGAAAAACACCATTTCGAGTAACAAACACTTTGTTCTCAGAAGTATTGTAGAAGTAATATCCTTTAGTTTCTTTAGTATATCCCATAAATAGGCATTTGTCTGATTTAGGTGTTAATTTATTAGAAATTTAACGCTTCACATAAGCCTCACATCCTCAAATCTTAAGAAAAGACAAACTAGGAGACTTCCCAGTCCACATCTCATATAGTGTCTTTTGACCCTCCTTGGATGGAACTCTTTTCAATAAAAATGTAGCAGTTTCTAAAGCATACCCCCAAAAGGATATTGAAAAATCTGATTGACTCATCATAGATCAAACCATATATAATAAAGTTCTATTTCTCCTTTCAGAAACACCATTCCATTATGGTGTTCCTGGTGGAGTTAATTGTGAGACTATCCTATAATTTGTAAGATGGTCGATAAATTCTTAGCTTAAATATTCACCACCTCGATTTGATTGAAGTGCTTTAATACTTTTGCCAAGTTGATTCTGTACTTGATTTTTGAAAATTTTGAACTTTTCAAAAGATTCAGATTTATGTTTCATTAGGTAGACATAACCATATCTACTAAAATCATCTATGAAGGTAATGAAGTACTGAAAGTCTCCTCTAGCATTAGAACTTAGTGGCCCACATACATCTGAATGTATAAGGCCCAATAAATCATTGGCCCTTTCACTATGTCCAGTAAAAGGTGTCTTAGTCATTTTTCCCATCAAATAAGATTCACATGTGTCATATGATTTAAAATTAAATGAGTTCAATATTCCATGTTATGGAGTGTTGAAATGCATTTCTCATTTATATGACCTAAACGACAATGCCGAAGGTAGGTGGTATTTAAATCATTAGATTTAAATTTCTTTGTATTAATGTTATAAATGGACTTTTCATTAGTATCTTCTATATTTATAATATAAAGACCATTCATTCGAGGAGCATATCCATAGAAAATGTTATTATGAGAAATGGAGCATTTATTATTCTTAATAATAAACTCAAAACCATCCTCATCTAAATACGAAATAGAAATAATATTTCTGCTCAAAGTAGGTATATAATAACAATTTTCCAAACTCAAAATAAGTCCACTAGGCAAAGCTAACTCATAAGTTCCTACAGCTAAAGCAGCAACTTTTGCTCCATTTCCAACGCGTAGGTCCACTTTGCCTCTGGCTAAGATCCTACTCCTTTTTAGTCCCTGCACATTTGTACAAATGTGAGAACCTAATCTGGTATCCAATACCCTAGAATTAGAAGTAGATAAATTGACTTCTATAACATGAATACCTGAAGAGGATGCACCATCACCCTTCTTTTTCAGATCTTCCAAATAGAGCTTGCAATTTCTTTTCCAATGACCCAATTCATTGCAGAAATGGCATGCTCCCTCTTTGGGCGGTTTAGCCTTAGGTTGAGGCTTGGGCTTGGGCTTCTGAAAGTCCTTAGCAACCTTGACCTTTCTTTTGCCCTTTCCCTTCCTTTTCATTCCCTTTCCTTTGTTAACCATCAAAACATCTTCGGTATTCTTGATGTTCTACTCAGCACTCTTAAGCATCCCATGCAATTCAAAAATAGTCTTCTCTATATTATACATGTTGTAGTTTATAATAAACCCATCAAATGCATCAGGCAAGGATTAGAGAATAATATCAACAGCCAACTCTTGGGTGATCTCAAGACCAAGTTTCTGTAAGTGATCAAGATGACCCTTCATCTTCAGAACATGTGGACTGACTGAGCTACCATTAGTCAACTTGTAAGAGAGTAAAGCCTTAATGGTGGTAAATCTCTCAATTCTAGCTTTCTCTTGGAACATTTCCTTAAGATGACCTATCATGGTATAGGCCTCCTTTTCTATTAATTGCTTCTGAAGCTCTAATTCCATGCTTCCGAGCATTAGGCAAGTGACATCAACATAATTATTAGCATGCTTACTATAAGCATCCTTCTGTGCTTTGGGAGCATTAGCAGCTGGTTCTTCCAACCTGTTTGGTCAAGGACATGTTCCTTCCTTTCCTACTTAAGAATAATTCTTAAGTTTTTATACCAGTCAAAAAAGTTAGTCCCATTGAGCTTATCCTTCTAAAGGATTGATCGCAGTGACAAGTTAGATGCAGTTTTTGATGCCATTATCTATAACAAATATATATGTAGAGTACAAATCATTAATGAGGCACAATTTAAATCCCACTATTTACATCAAATCAATCACCCACTGAATCAAATTGATAATAATAATAATTACACTTATAGTGGGCCAAGATCCATATTTCATCTCACTTTAAGTAAGCTTTGGCTTATTGTCTAAAGTTTGATTATTTAGGTAGGCAACACTTTACCAATTACATCTTATGTAACTCTTGGATACCTATGGATTTGACATCACATGTCTTGACTAATCCCATATTAATGCTCTAGGTCCAAAACTGTTTTGATAACCTAGTTAAGTTTAACCATTTCAAACATATAGATATCACTATTATCCCATCTTGCCTTATCCAAATGGCTTAATACACCCTGCTTTGGCAGAACCTATATATAGCAATCCAGGTCTTGACAAGTGTTGATTTATAGAAGGCATTTTATGACTTACTATTAGTTGAGGGTTTTACTTATTAATAAATGTAGTATTGTATCACATACATACCATCATATACACATCAACTCATATAAAGCATTATGCAATATCTATAAAATATAAGAACATATAAAGAATTTATTTCCAAATTGATTTATGAGGCAAATCCATTTGGGGTCAAGGGACAGCGCCCCTAGTGGGGTTCGGGGGCAGCGCCCCTGAAGGTAAATAATTTACCTTAATTCGTTTAATGAGTTACAGCCAAAATTCATAAATGTTCAACATTTAAACAATTATAGCTTAGGCACGACCATGCAACTTTTCTGCACGGTCGTGCACCTCCAGGCGTGAATAATATGTTTGTAAGCATGGCTATATAGACTTTTTACACGGCTGTGCAACACCTGATGTGAATCAGGTTGCTTGCAGGCACAGCCGTGTGACTTTTTTGAACGGCTGTGAGCGACCTATTACAAATAAAATGCACAGAGGCACGGCTGTGAGGACTTTCTACACTGGTGTGCGGACTTTCTGCACGGCCGTACATGACCTGTAGCTGCCAATTTTACCAAAAAAACCATAATTTAATAGTGATCATATTAAACCAATTTAACACCGATGATTAACACTTAATCAAATTCTACTGTTAAACATATATTAATTAAATTAATATCTTTAATCCGTTTCAATACGAATCGATTATATCGCCAAAAATCAAAACAGTTCTTATTAGATTTTAAAAACACCTTTTCAAATCATGCAACACAGATCGTGTACATATCTCACATATACACACAGAATCAAAATTAACTTAATCGAACTACAAGTGGCTTTGATACCACTGTTGGGTTCCGGGTCACAAACACGCAGTGAAAAAATAAAAAATTTAATCCTAAAAATTCCCACCAAGATCCAACTAGTTCGAATTAAATTAATTTAATCGAGTCTAGAATCTTACCAAGACATATTCAACGACAAGATTGTAGGAAGAAAAAGAGAAGGTTCACTCTAATCACACCCTACCTCGAGCCTTTTGTTATCTTTTGTTGGAATACAGTTACAACCAAAGAGCAACGTCCTCTACCGATATCCATACGAACAGAACACCCAAAACGAAGCTGGTGTGCTAGCTCCATTTTCTCAATTTTTCTCTCTATATTTCTTTCTAAAAGAATATGTGTTTTTATGAATAATGAATGTGCAGAGACTCGTACCCTATATGTGACATATATATATATATATATATATATATATATATATATATATGTCCATATCAATTAGGGTTTGAAGAGTCCTACTCAAATACCAAAACACCTTTTTGGTTTATTATCATTATCTTTATTTCTATATTTAAATATATAAATATCCAAAACTATTTTAGATATATATATAAATATATATTTTTCTTTTAAATTTAATTATGGTAACTATTACTATAAATAAATTTTGACTATTTACACATATGAGAGATAACTTATCTAATTGGGCTAATAAGTTCAATATCCATTTTAGGTCTATTCTATATGTGTGACCCTGTAGGTTCACACAATGTTAGTAATGGGCCTCTAATCTCATTGGTAGCCCATAAGTCATAAGTGGCCTCTAGCAAGACATTATGACTACCCAAGTCATGTGAAAGTCAGTAATCCGACACAACCTATTTAATAACAATATTATAGTACTTTTGTACACGATATCTTAGATTGAACATAAAGCATGGTTTATGTCATCCTTAATACTTCAATTATTTCTTGATCTCAATTAGACTAAAATTGATAACTCCTTATCAACTGATTTCAAGCACGGCCAGGCATTTACATTCAGTCTTTTATCGAGGGGCCCATAGATATCCTTCTCATAATTAGTGAGGGATAAATTCCTTTTTGATCACTCATACTCCTCACATGATTCATTTTATATCCAATCATAATTTATTATATTATCCTGTTAAAGATAACATTAGAATATGTCAAAATATAAAACTCATCATGCAGGACTCTATGATAATCTCAGGTCAGAGGACTACAATAATATTATTGCAATGAGAATAACTTATGATAATTATCCGTGTAGTATTCTCATAGTGGGTCAATCCAATACATCCTATGTACATATGACTTGACTTTGTATCTCGTATATATGATCAGTAAAATATAATCATCAGTCAATCTTATACTAATCTTTATTCATTATTTTCCCACAATAATGACGGAAAAGGGATGATTTAGAATATAACTCATTTGCAATCTAAGAGTTTTACTATCAAGTCACACACTTGATGATCTCAGACAGAATTAAACATTCATGGAATTTAATAGAATCAATATGATAAAATTCCTCTTTATTATCATAATATAAAACCGATAAAGTCATAATATGGCCATAATACAATTGGCCTAGGACACATCACTAACAATACGTTCAACCTCTTATTGTGTTTGGGAACACATTCTTTTTTTAAAGAGTCTCTCCCTTAGCTATGGGCTTACTTATGGGCTTGCAGTTTTGCATATGAAACCTTTCAAGGACTTTATTGATATATGTCTCTTAAGAGAGAGGCAATAATATTCTCGGACGGTTTTTTATAATCTTAACTCCAAGAATATATATTGCATCACCCATATCTTTCATCTCAAAATTAGATGACAACTAACTCTTGATGTCCTTTAGGTATTCAATATTATTTCCTGGTATAAGTATGTCATCAACATATAATGTCATGATGACAAATTTACTTCCGGAACTTTTAGAATAAACACAGTGGTCTTCATATATTATAACATAGTTATTTCAAATAACCGAATTATGAAACTGAATATACCACTGTCTAAAAGAATATTTAATACCATAGATTGATTTTAACAATCTGCAAACCTTTTATTTGCTACCTTTTTATTCGAAACCCACTAGTTGTTGCATATAGATTTTTTCATCCAATTTTTCATTGAGAAAAGCAATCTTTACATCCATTTGATGTAGCTCTAGGTCTAAATTTTCTACTATAGCCAGAATTAACCTTATGGACGTAAATCTCACAATAGGATAGAAAGTCTTCTCATAGTCAATCCCTTATTGTTGTGGGTAACCCTTTGCTACTAGGTGAGCCTTATATCTTTCGATACTTCCATCGGCCTTTTGCTTAATCTTAAGAATCCACTTGTTCCCAATTGCTTTGCATCCTCTTGGCAGATCAACCAATTCCCAAACATGATTTGATCTTATGAATGGCATTTCTTCTTCCATTGCCTTAATCCATTCACCTTTGGTCGGATATGAAAGAGTTTCAGACACATTTCTTGGTTCATCAAATTCTTGTAAGTCAACTAAAAGAGCTTGACTCATACCATCATATTGATATCTTTTAGGTAGAACACTTTTTCTTTGTGATCTTCACAATTCAAAATCTTGATAAACATGCCTTATATATTCATCATAATTCAGAATGTTCCCACTTGGTTCAAGTTCCACACTCCCACTAGAGTCAAGAATCATACTCCTACTCAACTCAAGATCATGAACTTTCAGATTATTTTGAGGTGGAAGACCATTATCTTTTTCCTCTAGATTTCTCCCACTCGAATGGAGTGGTCTTTGAGTGTTCATTTCTTGGGTCTCATAGAGAGTATAATCTAGACCTATATTGCCCAACTTAAGAAATCCATTTTTAATGAATATGACGTTTTGTGATTCAAATTTTGTCACTATACCATTTTTGTGCTCACCTATGAAAATGTATCCTTTTAACACTTCAAGGTATTTCACAAAGATACTCTTTTTACCTCTTGGACCTAATTTTCCATATTTATTTGAGATATCAACCCCCAAGGTTTTAAATAGCTTAGGTTGGATTTTCGACCAGTCCATAACTCAAATGGGGTAGTAGTAATAGACTTAGAGGGCACACGGTTTAGAATATAAGTGGCAGTAAGCAATGCATCTCCCCAATAGAAAATTGGTAAATTTATTTATGCCATCATAAATCTAACCATATTAAGAAGAGTCTTATTTCTTATTTCAACAACTCTATTTTGTTGAGTTCTAGGAATAGACTACTGATGCTCAATTCCTTTTTCATCATATAAAGTTTTGAAATCTTTAGAAAAATTTTCATGACCACGATTGGTTCTCAAGTCTTTAATTCTTTTATCTAATTAATTTTCCACTATATTCATAAAAGTTTTGAAGCAACTTAAAGCTTCATATTTGTGGGATATTAAGTAGACGTGACCATATCTAAAATAGTCATCTATGAAGGTAATAAAGTGTTAGTAATAGTGCTCTAGGCCTATTGTATGGACATAGTATTTTGACTATTTATGAGAATTTATTATTATGATGATTTGCATGTTTATTATATAATAATGTCCTTGAGTAATATTATTAATTATTCTAAATGTCCCTGATCGGTTATTGTTATGGGAATAATAATGAATTAAGATTAGTATAAAGTTTGATTGATATTCATAAGATGAATATGTGTATGAGATACAAATCAAATTTATATGTATTTTTTGAGAAAAAATATTTGACAGACCCATCTTGAGATTAATACATGGATCAAAATCATAAGTTAATCACTTGTAGTTGTGTCATTAAATCCTTAGACC
>CATIWO010206022.1:0-10809 GCA_949673435.1 Macaranga tanarius
ACCAACCTATTTATATATTTATATTAAATTTGTATATATTTTTAAAAAATATTTAGAAATATAAAAATAAATAATAAATAAATAATCGGTTATTTCGGTTATCTCGGTTAGTTTATATTTTTTTTATATAAAATCGAACCGAACCAAATTTCGGTTCGGTTCGGTTCAAAAAATTCGAAAATTTTAAAAATACAAACCGAACCGAACTGAATAGGGTCGGTTCGGTTTTCGGTTCGGCCATTTCGGAAGCAATGAACACCCCTAGAGGCAGCGCCTCTGTGATTTGGGCTTTTGGGCTTCTATTTAGGCTTGATTCTTTCTGGACTGTTTGGGCTTCCTCCAGGTAGGCCAAAATCTAATTTCTTTGCTGAGTTGGACTTATTTGTCATTTTTCATCATTGAGCTTTTCTTTACGGCCGGGCTAATCTATGTGCTCACAAAGATTCTCTTTCAACAATTTATATCTTTCTTATTGTTTTGGATCTCTATAAGATATAGAGGTATTAACTGTACCACTCTAATAAGGATGTGGTCTATTTCTTCTAAATTCTACTCTTTAAGTAGCGACATTCTTCTTAAGTGCAACATATTCCTTAAACACATTAAGAAAAAATAAAGTAAAATATTAGATAGTTAATTGATCAAAACCAAAACTCAAGACACAATCACATATCAAAAATATACATGGGTTCTCCTCAGTTTTAAAAAATTTTAAATTTAGGAATCATGCTTTTCGGTTAAATGTCTAATTTATTATGAATTTTTAATAAAAATTTAATAAAAATTATATTTTAATCATTAAAATGAATTACAAATTAAATTTTATAAGTACAAAAATTAATTTTCTCATACTAGACCTTAATTCTTTAAATTACACTTTGTGGAAAATTATTAATATTTAAAAAAAAATTCTCAGTTAAAATATTTATTTTAATCTTTTTTTTGTTAAAAAATTTAAAAATATATTATTTTAATATATTAAAATTCTGTAAATTTTTTAGAGTCTAGTAGCGGCAACAATGTCAAAAACCACTGCTCGAGGCATCCTCATGCATCGCCATGGCACATAAGAGGGCTTATGCCTAACTGCAAACAAGCAGCTAGCTTTCTCCCTCATGGTGGATATTGCGTGCAGGCCACGTACCTCATTGCCTCTAATGTATTTCAAAACTTTTTTTTACCCCCCACGTGCACTGGTACAAATGAAACTATTAGCCATTAGATTAATTGTTATTTAATTGTAACCATTGATATATTTTACAGGTATTGATACACCAAGATAATCAATGGTTGTAATTAAACAAAAACTAATCCAACGGTTGTAATTTCATTTCTACCGGTGCAAACATTTGCACTATAGTAAAAGCCTAAACTAAGATATAAAACGCACTTTATCTTCAACTTAAAATTTTTTCTAAATTCTGAAATTTTTAGAATATAAATTTTTAAGGGATCACTTATAAATAGAGGATTATATAATATTATAATTTAGTGTTAATCACAAAAAAAAAAAATTGTTTTCCACATGCCCTATTTATTCCTTTTTGGTTTGTCTATTGTGAAGGGAATAATTACAGAATTTTTTTTTTTGTACGCTCTTTTTTGTTTCTTTCTTTATTTTATTCTTTTCAAGAAATAACTATACATAGCAATTTTCTAAATTATAAATATATATTACATGTTGTTTACATTTTTGCAACTTAAGAATATATGTATGGCAAGTGTTGATAAAAAGTAGTTAAAAACTATAAGGAGGATTTATTTGTACTTAAAAGTTAAATTGAGAAAGGTGAAAGTTAAGGAAATGGACCAATTCACCAATAATAAAATTAAGACAAAGGAAAAGGGGGTAAACTCAACTCAACATATTACCAAAGATGGTGTTCTAAACAGTGGCAGTTTGAAGGAGAGAAATGAAATGATAATAGTAGTAGTGTAGGAGTAGTAGAAGAGTGGTACATACCTTAACTCATACTACTAATACTGTACCAAAGCATTAAAAAATAATAAAATGGTTGAAGGAGAGGAAGAGAGAGACATTAAGCAATAAACAAAACAAAAGCAAAATGGGTATTGTTTGTCTGGGTAATGTAGGGTAACTTTGGGAGCATTTGGGCCTCTCCTCTCTCTCTTGTCCTCTTCTCTTTTTTCTTTCGCCGGAATTTCTCGCCGGAGTTGACTTTTTTCTCTCTTTTTATTTTATTTTCTTCTATTGTCCCCTACGCTTAACTTTTTTTACCTGATCTATCTAACTAATTCACATACCATATGACCTACTAAAAGCAGCTGCTGCTTTTGCTGCTACTGATACTGCTGCTATTGGATCAAACTAAGTAAAACTTACAACAAATGAAATCCCCGCCGGCCAACGGTGTCGGAGTATCAACCGCCGCCACTTCCACTCCTGCCGAAGGTCTTTTTTCTTTTCTTCAGTAATTTTTTTTTTATTATTATTGTTATATAATATTTGTGTCTGTTTATAGCGTAGAGAAAACCGGTAGATCTTTTTGTGGTCATGTCTTTTTTTTTTAAATGGGTCGAAATTAAGTTTTCTCGGGAAACAAACAGTCCAAGGAAAGTGGATGATTTTAAGGAAATTGACGGATGATTGGTTAACACGTGGCAGGCCCAGCTGCAGCTGTGAAGAAGAGCATTAACCAAGAACTATGGCAAGCATGTGCAGGTCCGCTTGTGAGCTTGCCGGTGGCCTCTACTCATGTCGTCTATTTCCCTCAAGGCCACAGCGAGCAGGTGTTATTGAATTTAGTTTAATTATACTCCTAAACTAAAAATTATAATTAAGTTGTTGCCTGCAATTATAAGACACCTTTTTGAGATCAATTTTATGATATAAATTTTTAATGCCAATCATCAGTTTGAGTGATAAAGCTGCCAAATACATTGTTGTTGTTTTGCAATAAGTCAACTTAAAGGTCCTGGCTGTTTCTTTAGTAAAGTAACTGTAATAATAAACCAAATCAGTTTTCTCAAGTTAAAAAAAATATTAAGATAATTAATCCCCCTATTGGTTATGTATATAAAATTAAGTGAGCTTATATATCAATTGGATACTTAACTTTTGGGTTGAATAAAGGTTCGGATGGTATATTTTAGGCGCCTACCAAAACAATTGTGTGCTTGTCTGCTCATTGTGCATTAAAAACCCTTTTTCATTTTTGCTGATGAATGTGAAATTGCTGCTTTCAGGTTGCAGCGTCAATGAAGAAAGATGTAGATGCTCAAATTCCAAACTATCCAAATCTTCCTTCAAAGCTATTATGTCTCCTTCACAATGTGACATTACATGTATAAATATCCTCTCTCTAGCTTATATTTTCATTTTCTTTCATTTATATGCTATAATATATCGGAAATTTGCTGTTTTGTTAATGAGCTGTCTCTAATCTTTTTCTTTTTTAATTCCAAGGCGGACGTTGAAACTGATGAAGTTTATGCTCAGATGACCCTCCAACCTGTTCCTTCAGTAAGGACTTGATTTGAAGTAACTGATGGAGTATGCTTTGCTTTGTGTTAGTTGTCCCGTCGTAAATAAGGAAACCTATTAGAAGTGCAGTGGCTATCACATATTCAAGCTCAATGTCTGAAAAATTCTAAACAACTTCAGCATGTTTCCATTTGCTAACTCCAACTGAATCTATCAGCTCTCCTGTGCAGTTTGACAAAGATGCATTACTGAGATCAGATCTTTCACTGAAGTCGAATAAGCCACAAACAGAGTTCTTCTGTAAAACATTAACAGCAAGTGACACAAGCACTCATGGAGGCTTTTCTGTGCCCCGACGTGCAGCTGAGAAGATTTTCCCTTCTCTTGTAAGCCAGTCTTTCTTATCCTAGGAATATTTTTCATGCTAATGGCATATTTACTAAAATACATGATAAGATTTCTTTTTGGTGAATATCACGTTTAGTTCTTTCCTTGTTATAGGATTTCTCTTGGTGAATATCATGAATAGTTCTTTTCTTGATATAGGATTTCTCCATGCAACCGCCTGCTCAAGAGCTACAAGCCAGGGATTTGCATGATAATGTCTGGACTTTCCGTCATATCTATCGTGGTATGCTATAAATTGGAAAATGGAAACCATAAAAGTCTTTTATCAACCCATTATAAACATCTCAAGTAGTCTGCTCTCCTTAAAACCAGGACAACCCAAACGTCACTTGCTTACAACAGGGTGGAGCCTATTTGTCGGTGGAAAGAGGCTTTTTGCTGGTGACTCAGTTTTGTTTATCAGGTAGAAGCAGGGGTGAATTGATATCCCTTCAGTAATATACGTACTTTTGAAATTTAGTTTACTTTGTTTTGGCTCAAGCCTTTTTAATCACCTTTTTGAGATTTTATACAAGCAGAGATGAAAAACAGCAGCTTCTCTTGGGCATCAGGCGGGCAAATAGGCAACCTACTAATTTATCATCATCAGTACTGTCAAGTGATAGTATGCACATTGGGATTCTAGCCGCTGCAGCACACGCAGCAGCAAATAATAGCCCATTTACTGTGTTCTATAATCCAAGGTTGCTGCCTTTAGTTTCTCTAGCATGCAAACCTTTCTTCTATTATTTTTGAGCTTGTATGTCAGATTAGTTTATAATGGATGTATGTTTGTTTAGGGCTAGTCCATCAGAATTTGTTATCCCTTTGGCAAAGTATTACAAGGCAGTGTGCAGCAACCAAATATCACTTGGCATGCGCTTTCGGATGATGTTTGAAACTGAAGAGTCAGGAACAAGAAGGTAATTATGGTCGAGTCTTGCTTTGCAGTTCATGAATAATATTTTCCTGGCATTAACCATTTTGAGAATTCTGAATGATCTCCTGGTATTGGGAGAACTCAATCACCGAAAACATGAATTTTTAAAGTTTCCGAAAACATGAATTTTTAAAGTTTTTGGCACCTTTGTTATATTGAGCTAGAGCTCCTGTCCAAATTTTTGTTTGATTATTCAATATAGAGAAAGTTATTTGCCATTCAAGATAAAGATAGATTGGCTTAATTTTTTTTATTGTTTAAATATTAAGCATGAGAAATCTTTTGTGCAGGTATATGGGAACAATTACAGGCATTAGTGATCTTGATCCTGTAAGGTGGAAGAACTCACAATGGCGAAATCTGCAGGTACAATCATAGCCTTTTCCGGAATTACACTGAGCAACATTGACTCCATAAGAAAATGGATGACCATTGTTTATCTCTGTGGTCTTTAATAGGTTGGATGGGATGAGTCTACTGCTGGGGAAAGGCGCAATCGAGTCTCAGTCTGGGAGATCGAACCAGTGACAGCTCCATTTTTCATATGCCCTCCTCCATTCTTTAGGTCCAAGCGTCCCAGGCAACCTGGAATGCCAGGTACAAGCCACATTGTCACAAACTAATAAATATGATTCTTGATATTTTTCCCATTGGATCTAGTGATATTTTTACATGTTATTTTAATTTCTGGGCATTCCTTAGGTTGATTGTTTATTTATGTCAGACAGCATCCTTTGATTTTAATTTTATTTAAGTGTAAAAAGTATGGAGCTGAGACATATGGCGTATTTACTCTATTTGTCTTTTCATACTGTCAGAGCTCCATATCTGTTGCTCCAATCATATAACACCAAGGATGCAATTTCAGCTTTCAATTCTTTAAGCATTTGTTGTAGTTCTGGTTTGCCTTTTATTATTATTATTATTATTATTTCTTTTGCAGATGATGATTCCCCTGATTTAGATAACTTATTTAAGAAGACCATGCCTTGGCTGTGTGATGATATCTACATGAAAGATCCCCAGTCTCTCCCTGGCATGAGCTTAGTCCAGTGGATGAACATGCAGCAAAACTCTTCCCTTGCTAATTCAATGCAGCCCAATTACTTGCAATCCTTATCGGGATCTGTTTTGCAGAACCTTGCTGGGGCTGATCTTTCTCGTCAGTTAGGCTTTTCAGCTCCACAATTACCTCAGCCAAACAACATGCAATTTAATGCCCAGCGGTTGCCTCAGCAAGCACAGCTGCTTGATCAACTTCCCAAGCCACCATCATCAGTAAACCCACTGGGTACAATCATACATTCACAGCAACAGTTGGGTGATATTTCTCAACAGTCAAGGCAAACTTTGGTACCTCAAACTATACCGTCAGGTCAAGTTCAGGCTCAAATTCTGCAGCCTCAAACTCTAGTCCAAAGTACTACCATGCTTCAGCAACAACCATCTCTTCAAAGCCATCAGCTTCCTAGGAGCCTCCCTCAGAGCCTGCAGCAGCAGAATCCACAGCAGCATATTATAGGTCAAAACCAACAGGCAAGTGTAATACAAACTCAGTTTCCTGATCAAGTAAACCAGCATATACAAATGCCTGATAATCAGATTCAGCAACAACTGCTGCAGAAGCTTCAACAACAACAACAATCACTTTTGGCCCAGCAGTCACTACAACAACCTAGTCGATTTATGCAGCTTCAGGATCCACAGAGGCAGCTGCTAGAGGCATCTCAGAACTTCTCCAGGTCAATGCCACTTGATCAATTGCCCGAAATGCTTCAAACATTACCCACATCACTTCCTCAATCGAATATTATTCAACAGCAAATGACAAAGAATAGCAGCCAGACAGGTGCTCGGTTCTCTCATTCGCCCCAGCAACTGAAATTTCAACAGCAGCCTGGCATACTGTCTGAAATGGCGGGACATATGGGACTTCCTCCAATCTCAGCTGTTAATCAGCTTTCTACAACTGGCAGTAGTGTATTGACTGCAGCTGCAGGAGCAGGCTTATCTGGGACTACTGATGAGGTTCCATCTTGTTCAACTTCACTTTCCACAAATAACTTTGCTAATGTGGTTCAGCCAATGATGATCGGTCGGGGGCGCCAAAGCACTGCACTAGCAGAAGAGATGGCTCAGTCTACTACAACACTCTTAAGTCCTAGTGCATTAGAACCTATGTCATGCAATGCTAACTTGGTTAAAGATGTACAACAGAAATCTGATGTTAAGCCCTCATTCAACATTGCCAAGAATCAAAACCAAGGATTCTTTACCCCACAAACATATTTGAATGGTACAACTACCCAGGCAGATTATTTGGATACTTCTTCATCTACGACTTCGGTTTGTGTTTCTCAGAATAACAACTCGACATCATATAATCTGCAGTCAATGTTGCTGAGAGACACAAGTCAAGATGGAGAAATCCCTGCAGATCCCAGGAACAATGTTCCATATGGAAATAATGTTGATGGCCAATTAGTGGTATCTATGAATTCTGACCATGGTATGACAAAAGGCATTGTAGGTTTAGGTAAGGATTTCTCAAACAATCTCTCTTCGGGGGGTACACTTGCTAATTGTGAAAATTCAAAGGAACCTCAAAATGAGCTGTCATCCTCGATGGTTTCTCAGTCATTTGGAGTTCCTGATATGGCATTCAATTCAATTGACTCCACAATCAATGATAGCAACTTCATGAACAGAGGTCCTTGGGCCCCTACACCACAGCTTCAGAGAATGCGTACCTACACAAAGGTTTGTTGTTTTGGCCTATACAGTACTCTCATACATGCATTTTGAAATATATGTCTACGCATGTTTGTCCATATATGTTTGGCTTGTCCTTGACCAACAATTCTAATTTTGTTAATGCTTATTGTAAAGGTCTACAAACGTGGAGCTGTGGGAAGGTCAATTGATATAACCCGTTATTCAGGATATGATGAGCTTAAGCAAGATCTGGCTCGGAGGTTCGGTATAGAGGGACAGTTGGAAGATCGACAGAGGATAGGCTGGAAACTTGTTTATGTGGATCATGAGAATGATGTCCTTCTAGTAGGAGATGACCCATGGGAGTAAGTCCAAAATCCCCGGAATTATTTGCTGCTGCTCTTATTGTTATCAATAAATATTAATAGAAGTGACACATTTTTTTGGGGATTATTTTGGAAGGGCAATTGTTACCAGTTGGTAATACAGGAAATTAATTAAAAGGTGGATTTCTGAATCACTAATTAAATTGAGAGCTCGTCTCTTCTTGTGATCTTAATTATTGAGATAGGTTGAAAATATGATATCTTTGCCTACTATTAGTCACTAGTTTACTGTTTCATTTTAGTACTTCTATCCGGAAATACCCTTAGGCCGTTCATTGCTTACATCATTTGGTTCTTTTGTGCAGAGAGTTTGTGAACTGTGTCCGATGTATTAAGATCCTGTCCCCTCAAGAAGTTCAGCAGATGCAGATGAGCTTGGAAGGAGATTTTGGGAACTCTGTCTTTCCAAATCAAGCTTGTAGCAGTTCTGATAATGGCAATGCATAAAATAGTTGACTAGAACGCTAACATATTCTTCCACGTCAGGAACTTCTATTGATTTTTTTTATCTGATTATGTTCATAGCTTTCTGTATTGTGTTTACTCTGCCGTATTTGGGTTTGCGGTCATTTACCAGTTTGCAGAAAGGGGCTGGCAAACCAAGAATTGTTTCTGGAAACCGGCTCACTTGTCGAAGGAGCAAGTAAAACCATGCCTAACTGGTTGGTGGTACTTCAAGATTTTGACCAGCTCAGGGAAAAAGCAAGTTTTCAATGCTGTTGTGTGTTGTCAATTAGTCAACTCTCTTGTTTTTACTAGTTGGGAGTTTTCCATTGGGAAGCACTGTAGAAAGCAAAATCAAAGAAAATTGTATGGCCTAGTTTTGGGTATATAAAAGGTGTAGATTTCTTCAATTTCTGTAGAATTGTCTAATGCTTGTAGTAAGGTTATAAGGTCGCAAGGAGAGAGCTGTAGTTGTTTGTTGTTATAAATGTATAAAATCATTTATATCCCAATTACGCTTTTGTTTTCTCCTGTTGGTTTTAACAGGAAGATTCAAGCTCTGAAATATATATGAATGATGTTCGACAAGCTGTTATAAATTGAATTTATTATTTAGTTGTACATTTTGAATCCATGGTTTGGATAAATGAATTTGATTAGAAATGTGCAAACACAGAATATGGTGAGATTTTTTAGCAGTAACCAGTCTGGTGCTGCAAAAAGGGAAGTTTTCAAGGCAATGAGGGAAAAGGGAGTTGGTGAATTAGCATCTCATTTTCTTGCAAATTTCCTAATGCAGATAGATATAAATGGATGGTCTTTTTTCTTTATATATATATATATATATAGTGGGTTAAATACAGTACTTGTGCAAATGGCTGCTGGTGGCATCATTTGACTTCCAACTTGAATTTGGTTTGGTTGAGTTGTGGCAACTGGCTGACCTCTAAGCCAAAAATGAAAAATTGTGAATGTGAAAAGTTGAATTGATTCGCGGTGTTAATAAGCTCCCAACCAAATATGATACCTGCTATAGTAAGTCTTGTCGATAAAAAAACGAAATATTATAAAGTTACTTCACATTGTTTTAAATATTTGGATAAAATGTCCAAGAATGTGTCCCATCTACATTACATTTTTTTTTTTGGCCTTTTTGATGCCAATCAAATCCTAATTAATGCAAATGTACCATGAACTGCAGTAGTGCTTTTAAAATACAATTGGACTGGCTGGTTAAACTTCAAATCCGCTGACGTTTCAAATTAAAATTAAAACTGACAAAATTTAGAAACTAGATGTTAATCAATTAAAAATTATTTTTATTTTTTATTTATTCATTTATTAATATATTTGTTTGGGAAAATTACACAAAAAATCTCAACCTTTTATAGCTCTTTCAAATTAAACCCTAACCAATTTTTTCTTACAAAAGTAACCACCAACTATAAAAATCTTGCAAATAATACCATCCGTCAGTTTTAGTTAACGGACAGTCACTTTTTTGTCTGCCTCAGTTGAGCGAAACCCACAATTGCTTATTGGATTGATGACTGGACAATCCAATAATTTTTTCCAATTATTTTAAAACAAAATTCTAAACTGTTAGGCTATCCAAACAAATTTGTACTGACTGAAAAATCACAAAATCTTAAACCCTGAGTGTTCTTAGGCTGTCCAAATATTAAAAAAAAAATTACTTCAAAGCAATAAGCAATTGTGGGGCTCCACTGAACTGAGGCAGACTAAAAAGTGACTGCCACATCAGCATTCTGTTAACTAAAGCAAACAGATGGTATTATTGTAAAATTTTTATAGTTTGTGGTTACTTTTGTAAGAAAAAATTGGTTAGGGTTTAATTTGAAATGCTATAAAAGGTTGGGGTTTTTTATGTAATTATCCCTATTTGTTTTTATTTAAATATTTTAACTAAATATGAAGTGTATTGATGATTATTTATAAATTAGGCTTGGTGTGTTTCCAAAAAATATTATGTCTTTCCAACATTTAATGTGTATCATTGTAAAATTTATTATTTTTTTCAATAAAGTGAATTTCTAAATATTTAACTTATTTAAAATTATTTTTTACGATTATTTATTAATATGAGATAAAATTATAAAAAATAAATTTAAAAATACTCCAGTAATTGACGTCGGTAGGTGATGATTAACGGTGATAAAAAAAAAATTGGGAGTCAGTTGTCTAATTATTTTTGTATTAGTTGGTATGTATGTATAATTTATAGGAAAAACACATTTTGATCCTTTTATACTCTCAATTTATTTTACATTGCACTCTTGTGCAAATTTTTTTGACATTGCACCTTTTACTCTTAATTTCTGGCACATTGTATGTAACATCCATGTCCTGGAAACAGGATTACTGTTCCTTAATATAAATTAAGAATGTTATTACTGTTGCAGTGCATTAAATTGGGTGATTTAAGATTTGTATGCCACCATTATGAATAGATGATTGGAGTTCGAATATTC